>VYZQ01035086.1:42166-87400 GCA_013400655.1 Mystacornis crossleyi | reverse complement strand
GATGCCCAGCCTCCTATAGTCAGGATTTTGTGCCAAACTGAAGTATTTAAAAGCCTATAATACGCTGTACTATATATTCCTTTAAAGAGAGTGGTGTCTCCAATGTGGGAGCAGTCTTACTTCAGACACTTTCTGGGGCTGTGGCCAGATCAGAATAAGTGACTGAACATATCCAAGATATCCTTCTTACCTTCCAGAAGGCCTCATATAGCATATTCACTTGTTCCTTCTTAGTCATTTTTGATTGAAAGCACCTATTTTGCTCCCTATATCATGAAACAATTTTTGGATCCCACTGAAGTCGCTCTATAGTAAATGATAGTAACCTTGGTCAGCATGTGATTATAGAACGAATGCAAGATTTCTGCATCATATAATTTGCTTTTGATGGAGGTATTCATTTTTCTTTTTGGCATTGTAATGAGCATGGAAGAATTTGCATTGACAGGAGGTTTAAATTACAAGCCACCACCCATTCTTCTTCAGTGAGCAGTGGTGTCTGCAAGTTCCAGTCACTGTCCTAAAGGACAGCCAGTCCTGTGGTCAGACTTCTTGTCAGCCAACATTTCTGTTCAGTAGAAGATAAGCGTAGGGTGAATATGATATTTCAGCTACATTTATTGAGCAAGTGGCTATATTTAACAAGACTTTGCTCTCTCTGAGCAACAACCAAACAAGTGCTCTTGTGAACACACAGTGCAGTAATAATACAGAATTAAGGACTCTATCAAGAGACTGTAAGAGAACAGAGTTTACTTTTTAACATCATGGTTCACACATTTGCCACCCAAACCCTATCTTCAGCTTGATCATAGTTATCTTACAGCTTAGGCACAACATAGCCATAGTAGGCATTGGAAGATACAAGCTTGGACACGAAGATGCTCCCATTCTAAAGGAAGAATATAATCATTGCACCTATTTTGATGCTTGTGGGAGGTCAGACCCAATGATAATCCACCCTGCCTGTATTCCATATAGGTTGGTCTGGCAAATATCTTTGCTTTTAACATGCTCCTGATATCCTGTCTCAACTCCTTCTTAGACTTGTGTATGAGTAACGAGGATCATGTGTGACGATGTGCTCAGATGCTCAGCCTCCTGCTATCGTGTACCAGATCAAATTGCTCCTCCCAGGTAATGTGTAACATGATGGGCTGCAGCAGATCAGGAGCACTAAACAGAACATCAAAAACAGAGAACTGATGTTCTTCATATGAGAAAAGAAACATGTAAGATACAGATAGTTCCAATAATAAAGGGAGGAAAACTACCAGTCCTTTCAGTGTGGATATGTTTTATTGTTATATCAGTAAATTTTAACTGACATTGGGCTGTTTACCTGAGGAAATAATGCAGTAGAACTGTGATCGGAAAAGTGTTACTACCCTAAATCCTTGTGTGGACTTTCATTCCAGCATGAGTGATTTCTTGGGTGAGCTTAAACTCTTAAACTGTTCAGCAGGTGACAAATAAAAAAAGATTTCTCATGTCAGAACAAGATTTCTGTACAGAAAATTTTCAGTCTAGAACTATATTATTTTAAACCAATCCTTTAGATCATTGCAGAACCTTTGTTTTGTGTGCATCTAGTGTAATGGAAAATGGAACAATTCAGCACATCACTGAATATGATTTTTGAAAATTGATTTAACTCTTTCTGCCTTTTTGACCAAAATTCAACATGTGAAGCCTTGCAAAACTCACGGCTTCCACTGCTAGCTAGCACCACAGGCGTAGGTCTGCTACTATGGCTGTGTGACTCCCATACTCGACTTACATAGCAGCTCTTAGTCTTGGCATGCCCAGACGTGCCGTGGTGTGATGGGTTTTGAGTTCTCACAGAGAGCTGAGCCAGTGAGAGCCTCCCTGTAGGAGCAATTACGCCAATACAGCTGCGCCTGTAGCAGTACAGCTCATGCTGCTCAGGACAAGTGGCACAAACAGCCTCCGTATGAGACAGTGGTATAATGACATAACTCCATTACTCCACTGAGCAGGCTGTGGATTTAACTGCCCTTGCTCAGGCAAGGACCACTTTGGTAATTAATTCTGCACATGCTGTAATTTATGTTGGTAACAGCATGTCTAGTTCAAGTAGATGTGATAGATGCAGGTGTTGAGGCCAGTCCACAGCATGACACTGAAAGCCTGCAAGCAAACAAGCCCTTACAGATGAGGTTGCAAAAGCAAAAGTTGAAGCCAGGACAGAAATTTTGTCCTAAGCATGCATGAAATGCAAATGCCTCATCTTTTTTTTCAGTTCTGCTGAAAAGAAAAATGATCTGTGCAATGGAGTCTTTGCCCAGAGTTTTATCTCCTAGTTTAAAATCAAGCAACAGGGAGTCGGGGTGGAAGAACAATGCAGAGTCAGCACGCTCACTGCAATGCAAACATGAGCGCTATCTTAAATTTGCCCTGAGAGAGCAGAAAACAAGGTATAAGCTAGCAAAGCATTTTCTTATAGAAATTTCTCCTCTGTGCACTGAGAGTGGCTTATCCACTGCCTCCTTTAGAGCAATTTGGTTTAATTAGATTAACAGTGGTTAACACTTCGATGTCCTCAAACCATACCGTAAAGATCAGTGTGTGTAAGTGTGTCTGTGTGTGGATGCATCTGTAGGAAAGAAATAGGACACTGAGCCTGAGTGCCAGGACTTAAGCAAATAGGTGCAGGGCTGGAAGGACCTGGGCTGTGTCCCTTTGCCCATTGGCCAGGGTTTGCTTAGGTGGCAAACTGCAGTCACCCTGAGAGCAGATCTTGGAAAGGAATCTGAGAAGACAGCATGCCTTGGTGGAGCACAGCCCACCCAGGGAGCCCTGCTGGCATGTCAAGCAGCACCAGCACCGCTCAATGGAAACAGCCAGGAGGGAGCAGACTCCTAAACCCCACTGTTCCTTTTGTCATCTCAACAGTGATGCATTTTGAGCTGGGGAAAAATCTGTATGTTACAAAGTGCTGTCATCACAGTCTCCCATTAATCTCAGAAATGTCCAAATTTTGTGCTATCTTGATGTGTGGTTTTGTTCACTTCCCCAGCTGCATGAGGTGTGAGACTCATCTCTTCTTGATGCCGTTCAGGAGCTGTGGAGATACGGCCTGTGTTGGTAAATGTGATCTGCATTGGTTGCAATATGATATGCATGGTAGGCAGAGCTAAGCTGAAACAAAATGTACTGGCTGTCTTCAAGTGTCTGTTCTTGATTCTGCAGTGATACAGTGATCTCAGCCGTCCTAAAAATTGTGGGGTTTGCTTGTGTCACGTTAAAGGGGGCATTTGGAAATTGGTATTTTTTTCTGCAGGCGAGATCATGCCTACAAATATGGCAGCAAAAACACTTACACTCCTGACTTTAGACTTCCACCTTCATGGAAATCTCTCCTTTCCCTTCCTGTCCCTGTCTGTGCTACCCAAGAATGGACAGCACACTCAGGGACACCCAGTGGATGTCACTGGGACTTTTGCAGCATGGTCAGTGACTGCCTGGCAGTGAGGCTGAGACCTGCAACCCCAAGGTTCCTTCCACCTGAACTCCTGTTTGTCATCAGCCCTCCCTGTAGGGATACTCCCATTTTCTCTGCCCAGTTGGTCTCACACGTGTCCAGGTTCAGCCCCAGCACTGCCAGTTCTGGCGGTCATGGGCAGAAGCAGAGTGAGATGACCTCCTGTGCTAAGCAAGAAGCTGAGCTTTTCTGCAACCACCAGCTTAAACACACCATGTTTCTTGAACTTTGCATTTATATTTTACTAAAGTCTGGAATCATTAGAAGGTTTTTCTTCTGTGACCAAAGGATGCCAACTTGAAAAAGAAAAATGCATACAAAATCTGCCTGTTTGGGAAGGCTGCTGAGTTAGACAGGTTTTCCTGGCTGATTCTGCTCGGCTCCATGGGATGGCATCACCCCCACTGCCCAGCATGACAGGCTGAGCTCATTTCCACTGCAGAGCCACTCCAGAAGTGTGTCTTTTCCCCATGACTGTATGAGGAATTCAGGATATATTTTGAGAATATTGAAAAATAAATCCCTCAAGAAATAAAATGAAATAAAATGAAATGAAATAAAATAAAATAAATCCCCCAAGCTTTTGTTAAAGTTTTAAATGTTATACAATTATTAAGCCATGCTAGACTTTTACCTGTGGCCAAACATGTTAAATTAGTTAAATAGTTATTTCCTGTGCTTTGAAGCCAGCTATTTCAACACCACAGGTAGTCTGATAATCTCTCAGCTGCGCCATTTACCAAGCAAATAGCTTTTCTGTGTAAATAATATAGCCAACCCAGGGATATAAAATAATGGATAGCACTAGCTCAAGCTGTAAGATGAGTGCTTCAAATTATACCCAGATTGCCTAGGGAGCGATAACAAACAAAACCAGATTCTCATGCTTGTCTCCTAGAGCCAAGAACCTGCACAACTGCATTCACGTGTGGCCTGCAACGAACTGTCCTTAAAAACGCTGGCTGTTTTCAGTGCCCCAACACCAACAACACTGGATGTTTCAGCATCAGTTCTGCTCAGAGGCTGGGCACTCTGACACCTGTGAATGAGCACACAGAGGTTCTGCCACAGCAACTTCTGTGTCACAGGACTGTCACAGGACTGACAGTCATTTATAGCTGTGAAGATTTGTTTTAAAATAGTTTTTCCATGTAACTATGAAGAAAGCAACCTACTAGAGGTTTTAGCTGTGATTTCATCTCATCTCAGTGAGCTGCTCTCCTTTGTCAGTGAGTAGAAGTATGGTGATGCCTTCCACTAATCTGTAGCTGACTGTCTCAGCTACTAAGATAAGACAGAATAAATAATGATGAAATCTTATTTCTTATAGCTATCCAAGGGGAAAAAAAAAAGGTGCTTTTGGTCAAGTTGCTAAACATCTAGTGACTGAGTAACAGAGTATCAGTATATCAGATAAGATAAGGAGGCACAGGAAAAGGAGTCCTATTGATGCCTGTTGTACTGCTTTCATCGGTTTCTGGACAAATAAAGCAGTTTGAAATTCTGTCTGTGGGACAGATCTCAACAGAGCTCTGGGCATGTTATTCCCAGAGCAGTCACCCAGAAGGTCCCTGGGCTGTGGATCAGCCTCCTGCCTGGGGGTGTCCCTTTGCCCCTCTGTGATGTGGCCCTTTACCAGCCTTCCTCATGGTCTTGCCTCCTCGCTGTGGGGGAGAGCTGAATGTCTTGTGGCCCAACATGCAGCAGCAGGCTTGATGGGAGGGCAGGCCAGGGGAGGGTGTTGGGGAAGAATCAGGACTGCCACCCAGGGCTGTCTCCTTGCCTCTAATTCCCCTTCCCCCTGTTGCACCAACTTTTGCCTTTTGTCCAACATTGGTCCACAAGGTTTGAAGCACATGGCAGAGCTCACCAACTGACTACAAAGGGGTGTTTTGGGGGGATGTTTTCTTTCCAAAATGTCACTTCTTCATCTACCATCAACCAGGCACTGGGACAAGGGACCGCTGGTATCACTCTGAAGCTGATCTTGTGGTTAAACACTGCTTTTTGAATAAACTCATGATGTATTCCTGCTTCAAATACTACAGAAGCTGGCATCCAGGGAAGATTTACCTTTTCCTCTCGGGATCCAGCATATGAATCTCTTGTGTATTTCATGAGTTTTTTCTCTTCCCTTTTCAGTAACCTCCAGAAACATTCTCCCATGGCTGGCATGCTATGTTACCTTGCACTGGATAGGGTATTTTCATATTTCATATAGGAAGCAAGAAAACCATAGGGCTGTTTGGTCCCTTGGCTCTACCCAGTTGTGCAGGGGACTCGCTGATGTTACCAACTTTTTTTACCTCCAAGTAACAGGTGAGGTCACTTGAATTTCTACCATTTTCTTATACTCAAAATCTTGTTATGATGCAAAAACATCCTTCTATGCAAAGATGATAATTTATCGGTAGTATATTTAAAATATTAACAGTTTTATCCAAGAATTAATAGCCTGTTTTACAATACTAAAACCTACTGTTCAGATTATGTATAGTTAAATTTTATACATGCAAACCTTTTAGTACTTTCCCTATTCTCTTGTGTTAGCTCACCCTTTCTCTGTCCCACTTGTTCCTCAGGTTGATGGCTTCAGCCCTAAGGAAAGAGGTGGCCACATTCTTGCCAGGAGGAGCACAAGGGGCGGATATAACCTCTGTGCTCTGGGGTCTGCTTGGGATTGCTGTTGCACATTTGCTCCCATGTTCTTCCCCTTGCTTTCCTTCATTGCTTCACAAGTCTACAGTACACCTGGACACAGTACCTGTGCTGTGTTTTACATACCCTATGTACTCAGTCAGGTTACTAGTTATGCCCTAAACTGGTTTCACCTAGCTCCCAACTCCGCAAAGCTTTGATGACCAGTGACTGAGCACTGGTGAGATGTTCATAGCTCTGAGGTGTCCAGTATCATCCTGTGCTTGTACTCTCCAGTTTCCTGTTACCATCCCACCATGTCTGTATGCCTTCATTTTTCATTCTAGGGCTACAGACACTTCATTATGTGCAGAAGAACTCCTTGTTCTTAATATCTCCTGGTTACAGAAATATCTGTATACAATTATACAAAGCTAAGGAAAAATTTAAACTATTATTATTAGGTATTAGCACTCAGTTTCTGGCTAGTTACTGTTACAAGCAAAGAAGGTAAAACAAAAACCCAGGCAAGCCGAGACAGGTCCAAGCAAAGCCTGACAAGTGCAGAGACCCGAGGCCTGTGCTGTTAGTTTAACACAAAGCAGGTTGCTGCATTACAAGCAACAACAATGCTGTATTTGCAAAGTTAGAGGTTATACGACCTGTGTCTTTCCTCCTGCTGGGCAAGAGCTATTAGATCACACCTGCCTGAAGAGTAGGGAGTTTTTTCTGTGACTGCTGTTTGTAGGGAGGCTGAAGGGTGTGGGGTGGGAAGTGAGGGGACTTTTTGTTCCCTACCTCCAGGTATAGCCTTAGTGATGGTGAGAAAAGAGCAAAACCCTACATGCCTGCTTCAACAAACGGTGTGAGCCCTGGAGGCTGTTGCAGTCTTGGGATGTGGTACTCGGAGCACTCGGAGGCTGCTGGGCTACAGCCGTCGGCATTTCTGTGGTGCAGTCAGTGAAACTGCACTGGCACCCGGCCAAGAGACAAGCAGCTTACTCAAACCTGGGATCACCGCAAGCACAGCTGTGAGTTCCATCCTTACACTTTTTAGCTGTGTCAACTGTGGCAGTGCCTAATGCACCTGGTCATTAATTGCCCCTGAGATGTGTCTCTGGCTCATTTATATCCCCACACTGCCCATCACACCAAATGGCAATAGCCGGGTGACCTGAAGCCCTGCCTTTCTGCCCTGCCTTCCTCACTGTGCTGTGAGTGCCCTCGAGATGGTTTGTGGAAGGCAGAGAACCCTGTTTATTCCCGCCCTGCATTTTTTGGGAAGGAGAGAGGAGGACCTGCTGGCGCCACAGCTGAGCCGGCCGCATTCCCCTCCTGCACGAACAAACGGTGCCGGCGAGTGGGAGGGATAAAACGTTAGTCTGCAGGAGGGAGAGTGGGAGGCTGTGAAAAAGAGCTGGTCCGGAGAGGAAATGAGAAGAGTGAGCGTAATCAGGAAAACCTGTTTTGTTGCTTGCAGCGACGAGAGCAGGATTAAGACAGTGGGACTTGGTGGATGGGGGGAGAGATGAGAACGGGCCACATAACGAACAGCGCAGCGCAGCGCAGCATGGATGTAGGCAGGGAGCAAGCTGTCTGCTGCTCTTTTGTGCTGAGTGGTGCCTGCCTCTTCTTAACACTGTCTCTGGCAAATCCTGCAGTGGAAAATCACAGCATGGTGTCAATACAGCGGGAGCTATTGCCTGATGAAGCAAGGCTAGCAAACGGCTCCTGGACATTGGTCTTGATTGACAGGAAATCCCCTGTGGGAACGGCAGACGCCCCTCGTCACCACCACTGTGTCCTCCCAAGGCTGGCACCACTCACTGTCCCTGCAACCTCCCAACACGTTTTACAAAAACGGAGAGATCGTATAAAAGATGCAGCGAGAGGAGAAGCACAAACTGTGAAGTGCTAGTTCTTCGAAGCAGCATGTCTGCTTCTGTGCCTCCCTCCTACTGCCCTGTGGACTCTTCTCCCTGGAATTTGTGAGGAAAACAGAATTCCAGCCTCCTGCTTGTGAAGGGGGCACATGTCTGTGAGGGCACCAAGGTACTAAGGGTAGGAAAGGAAGGAATCTCCTTCCAAAAATAAGGATTAACAGCCTGCAAAAGCTGATTTAGCCTATGTGAGAAATTCTCCTCATCTTCAAATCTCTCCCAAAACCACATGGGGACAACTTTCCTCCTACTATGCTATATTTCTGTGTTTATCTCTTCATCCACTGCAAAGTGGTTTACAAGGGAGTGAGCAATATTTAGTGCATCTGTGGCCTCTGTTTCTTTTACACTTCTTGATGTAAATTCAGAATTACCCTACTAAAATCAATTATGTCCATTTTTCCACCGCAACTCTAGGGAATTCGGTACATAACTAAGGATCTCAAGTATTTGAGCTCTCTATGCCCTAAAGGTTTTACTGTTGCTTTGCTGGATGCCTATTGCGTAACAGCAGTTAACAGGAGGAGTGATAACCCCTGAGACTGACCCCACCGAGGCTGCACCCTGCAACTGTATTTCAGGGAGATGAGAAACCTGCAGTAACGTAGGAGGCCTTGGTAATTACTCTTGGGACGGCATTGGGCTGCAAAGCCACCCAAACAGATGGAGGAATGTGCAGGAAGGCACCAAAACAGTACATGCATTTCTGTCAGAGTCCTACATTCAAGGCTATGAGTTGTTGATATATTCATCTATACTGAGACTGTATTTAGTCAAAAAACACCATTAAGCATCGTGTTAACAGAGGGTATTTACTAGAAACACAGAGAAGAAAGGGGGCTTTTCTTTAGAATGCAATAGGGAAGACAGTGCTTTGCACCAGACTGATAAAAATCACACTTGCTCCATATTTGCAGAGGGCACACAAGACCTTGCTGAGGCTGTGTTCGCTTCCCAAGCCATTTGACTGCTTCCAGCGTCATTGCCAATGACATGACACCATTTCATCTTCCTCCAAACCCTACAACTTTAGGGAAAACAGCCAATTGTACCCTTTCTGGTACCAGTTGCCAAGGCAGGTGCCCTGAAGGTGGTTCCCAGCCAGCCTTCAAGCTGCACTATGTTCTACCTAGGTGCCGGTCCCCCCTACCTGGGTCGGATGATTTGGTTATTGTGTGCTCCTTACTTATATTTTTGGCTGTAAAAGGAAAGCATTTGAAAGATCTTTAATTTTCTGGAGCCTCCTTAATAGGTTATCCACAAATCTCAGCTGGCAGTATGCTTGTGTAATTGGCATCCAAATACCTCACCTTCCCATTCAGCTACATCCTTCTTCTCACCACTGATGGATACATGTGTGAGAAGTCAATAACTCCATCTAAATCTGTCAAATTGGTAACACGTGGTGAAAATCTTCAGCTTCAAGGGAGATTTGATCCTTCTGCTCTCCTTTAAGCTGCAAGAAACTCAGGAAGATTTGCTGCTAGATTGATACTAAGAATGATAAAAGGTTTCTGGTACAGAAAGCAGGCCTTCTTTGTTGAAGGCAGATTTTCACACCCCCAATGCTGTCTCCATTAGAAGCTTCAGATTCCTGTCACCCTGCAATGTTGATCCAACTCTTCCAATCTTATATTTAATTATGGTAAATTACAACCACTTCTGCTTTGTTTGCAAGAATGTTCATAATTTTACCTACTATTCTGGCTGACTACCTTGTATGAAGCAGGAGTCTTCCGTTGTAATATAAACATTTCTCTCCAAATGCTGGCGAAGCTTAGGTCTTTCCTTGTCTTTCAGTCAAGTAAAAAAGGTATTCTGTTCTTGCTGAATTTAAAACAATTTCTTCCTTCCTCTTCAGCAAGTGACATGGTCAATACCAGTAGTTTTTGATGATGACATAAAATAAAAACTGTTACTAAAAAAGAACCATATGTGAGCTGGTACAAATGGAAGTAAATCATGTCATGCATTTTCACATCTTTAATTAGTAGTAGCAAACAAAATTCATATGTTACTTCAGCTAGTGATGGTTGGGTTAACTATTTTTCCTATGAAGAGTGTACTGTTTGTATCTCTATCAAAAATCAGCATGAGGAAGGGATGGCTGAATTCAATGGTTGGAGGAAGAGCCACTGCCATTATTTCAACAGCAGTTGCTGCTGCTGCCTCAGTACCTTTCTCATCAACATCCAGAGAAGCCTTGTGAACAACCTAGAAAAAAGAAAATAGAGTCACTCTGGACAGTCAACAGCCACTTGAGAAATGAATCAGACTCCTTTTAAAGCAGCCCTGCTTTGAGGGACCCACTGAGAAGTGAGTAGAGGCAGAAGAGCTGTATTGTAGTCATGGCCGCTTAAATGAGGGCTCAGATGGAGCTATGGAAATCTCCTTAAAAATGTCCAAAATACTGGATGAAGGATAGAGGCTCCACCTGTAATGGTTTGTCTGCACCTCCAAAACTGAGTCTCCAGGGTCAGAAGGACAGGTTGTGATGTGCCTGGGAGCATTAGTGCTTTTCCTTGAGGAGCCAGGGGCTGATGCTCCTCTCATGTTTCAGATACTGGCCAAAGTATCTTGGCCAATACCATTCCTGGAAAAACAGACATGCAGCAATCTAATCTGATCTCCAGTGTCACTGAGGGCCAAACTCCTTCTATAAGCTTGCAGGCTGAGGCCTGGGTGACCCAGCTGCAGGCAAGCCAGGAAGCTGGGAGCTGTATTTACCTGGTGTTTCTGGCTGCTACCACTGCTGGGTTTTCCTGCATGTTTGTGAAAGAAAGGAAAGGGCCAACAGCCACAGACTTACTTTGGAAACCTTCAGCTCTGGGGTGCCAGTGATGCCAGAGAGATCTGCCTGGTTGGTGAACACATCCACAATTCCCATCTTGCTAAGGATGTTACTTATTTCATAGCTCCCAGAAATAGAAAATTTGGGGAAGTAGAGGTTCATAAAGCTGTTAGGTAGAAAAGAAACATAGAGGGTGGTGAGAGGATTTTCACCAACTTAAAGGATGGTGAGATATTTGTGGAATTCCCATGAGTGTCAAATCCCAGGAATTTGGACCCTGAATGTACAATAAGCACGAATTCAATTGCTGGTGCTTCTCATGGTGATAAAAGCATTATCATTCTTAATAATAATAATAATAATAGCAATCATAATGCTATTTATCTGATGTTTTGCTTCAGGAAATCTGAGAGTACTCTGCTAAGTAGGACAGTAACAAGAGCTCCTCTTTACAGGCAGAGACAAGGGACAGCCCACGTCACTCAGGAAGCTGGAGAGCTGAAGAGAAGTGCTGAAAAAGTCTGCTTGGGGAGAAGTGTGGCAAATCCCAGCACTTCAAATCAAAGAAATATTTTTCGCATAACTGGGGCATTTGGCATGGCCCCAGGAAAGGTCTGTTCCCTGCTGCCTACACATTTGGATTCCATGTCCTCTAATTGTCTTCCTCCTCTGGGCTGGCCATGATCAAGTTTGCCTTTGACTATGAGCTGTTTGTAAGCAGTTCGTGCTTAGTATGCTTTCTGTTGGATTTCTTTTCATGCCTTGTCCAGGCATCCTCAGGGCATCCAAGTCACCCACAGCAGTGATTACCCTTTAGGTAGCTCAAGTCTTTTGCTGCCTTGCCCAGAGACAGCTTGGGTTGAATAGCAAAACAGATGGGACCCAGACTGCAGTGCTGTAGCCCTCATGTGATACTGCCCAGTGCGCTAGAAGAGGATGCGACCAAGTGTATCAACACTGGCATCAACAAAACGGTAGAAAGGAAATTGCCATTTGACTCTCACGGTTTCTCCCATGAAGAATGTATTCCTGTATTGATCCTGAATGACCTTGTACCACAAATTCATTTAGATAAGGGTTTTCCTGATATTGCAGCTGAGAATGATACATTTTTTATTTTTGATATTCGAGGTATCACATTATTAGCTCATATTCAGTTTGCTACCCATTATGCTTTTACTAACTGTGCTGGTATTTCTGTGATGATGCACTGAGATATATGGGTGTGAACTGCACAGCCTTATTAGTTGTGAGTTAGGGCAGAGCTTGGTAAATTAAGCATATATTAACTTGATGTTACTCATCTACTGTTGCTAAGTTCTCTTCTCCCACAGACAAACAAGGTTGTAAAATTCGTTAGCTGATGTTGGTGTCAATGGTTGAAGCTAACAGAAACTCACTAGATTTTTATAGTTTCAAAACAAAATGGCAGAAAATTAGGACATTCACAATTAATCACTTGCCTGTTCTAACATCAACTGAATGCTGCAAGATAATTGTGTAGGACACATCATGTCCGTAAGCACTACTACAAACAGTGTAAGTTATGCTTTATTTAAGGTTTAGACTTACGCCTGAGTCACAGTGTCTCAGTGACATATGAGAGGTAAAACACGCTAGCTGAAATCTCAGTAAAAAAGATTTGGCTTAAAATTGTGACCATTCTTCTCAGTCCATGGAGTATTTTAGAAACACCAACCTAGGCTTGCTATTCAGGATGGTCTCTGCTCTGGCTGGGAGAGCAGCAAGTCACTCACACATCAACAAAAGAATAGTTAAATACCAACCAGCTGCAAGATTTTTACAGCTAGGGCACACAAGCCAAAAATAACCCACTCACTTCCCAGAATCACCAAGTTCATAGTGTCTGCATTCCCAGAAAAGAAGAAATACTATAAATTAGGTACCATTGCAGCTGGCTGGCAGAAGATTACCTCTGGAAGAGATGGTCTGACCACTTCTGGATGGTTTCCTTGTCCAGAGTTTGCTCTAACTGCTTCATTTTCCCTTTTGCTGGCAGAACCAGAAATGCAGTAGCACTCCCATTATAATGCAGCCGTACCACAGTGCATGACAGCTCCTCATCAAAATAGAAGTCAAATCTGCCCATCTGGTACATCATGGGGACTTTAACAGTAGTTTCAGCATCCACAAAGAACTCCCTTTCTTCAGTATGCTCTGGTTTAAAAGGCTTTTCCCAGCTGCCTGATATAAAGAAGGAGAATATGACTGAATATCCCATGTTCTAGCCCATCACAGACTAAAATTTTATAGCTAGTAAATAATATTCACCTATTTCTCCATGTATTGAATACAGAATTTTCAAACATAACACTTTAAAATGTATATCACAGTGATGCAAGGATCTTTTACCTGTTCAAAAGAGTGCAGTGGATTCCACTTTCAATTTATGTTTCAGATGCCAGTAATGAAATAATTAGGCTGTTTTTTTGTACCTACCACTGCTTTTCTGTTCAGGGGATCTAAGTGGCCTTTCTGTAAACATCATCTGTGTACTCATATACTGCATGCACTTAATTTCCATTGACTTTAATCGTAAGCCTAAATTTGTAGATAAAATAATGTAGGATCTCATATCTGAGTGGTATTATGTCAGGCTTAAGGGCACATCTAACCCACATCAGAAATGCACAGTTTCTGCTTTGTTCCTTAAAATGTTCTTCCCCATTCTTCACTAGCTTCTTCCATATATAAATGTTAGTGTGTATGTATAAAGGATTCTGATGGGGGGAAAAAAGAGTATGTAGTAAATTAGGCCATTGAATCATGCATAATTTTAAAAAGAGGCATTAAGTCATGCATAAGTCTCAGTACCTTCACTAAAAATTAGAAGAGTGTGGGACAATTGGAGTTATGGTTAAACCCAGGAGCACCAGCTCAGGCTGCATAGAAGGCTGTGGCTTGGAGCAGAGCACCTGGAGCTGTCACAAAGAGAAATAAGCCTGTGTGACCTCCAGCTGCCTCCCCATGCCAAGAGGGGTCCTGTCACCTCTCCACCACCTCCACTATGCCATTAGGGGACCTTCTGGCCCAGCAAAGAGCATTTGAAATTTTCCTCAGGCAAGTTCTCAGTTGAGGTAGCCAACATTAGATCTGTTGATAAGAATGAATAGTGAGAATGTGAACCCTAGAGGACTTACTTACCTCTGAAGAAAACAAAGCTAGCCAGAAGCATTACAGTTTGTGGGTCCATGTCCTTGACCAAATTCATAATTTTCCCTTGTGTTTTCCTCTCTATATAATCATTGATCTGCTTTTCAGCTTCTGTGGGTTTGTCAAAGTCAGTGGTAAAAGCCTCCAGCTGATACAGAGCTTTGGCATCATCTAAAAACTTCTTTAGGAGTTTCAGCTTCTCTGTTACAAAGATGGCATTCCCCATGTTGAGCTGGACTCCACCCTCAGGATGGTTCAGCATGTGGATTAGATTGTGGAAGCCTTCATGTATCTCCTTCTCCTGAATCTCTGTAAGGTTGAAGGCGAGTCCTTCCAGGATCTGAGACTGCGTGGCTGATCTAGCCCCAAGAGCCAGCATCGCAAATGCAGCGGAGATGCTCACAGGAGAGAAGAAAATGTTCTTATTAGGTGCTTCCTGTGTAACCTCCCTAAAAAACTGGAATGCAAAGTCAGCATTGTTTGGCACAAGTTTGAGGCAAGCGATCGCTTCACCTCCATGATGTATGTGGTGTTTAGGGTCATTTGGATCATGTCCATTGTGGTCACTGGGTGGGAGCTGACTGTGGGCAACAGCATGAAACCCAGCCAGTAGCAAACTGAGGTAGAATGTAGTCTTCATGTTCTTGTATTAAAATCCTATTAAAAAAAACAAAAGGAGATGATATTACTGAGGTAAGTAAATTAATGAAGTAGAAATAGTTATTCTGTCATTACCACTGAATAAAAAGTCTTATCTCTTTCTTTGTCCTCAGTTTCCATGTTCTCCAATTCTTGCCAGAATTTTTTTTTATTTTCCCAGGCCTTCTGGCAAGTCTCCGACAAGTCTTTCTGCCACCCCCCACCCTAAATACCTGCAAAGACAAAATTCAGCATGGATTAGTTGAATACACAGCACCCTCAGCAGGCTGGAGAATGAAGCATATCCCATCACAAAACACCTCGTGGCTAATTTCTGAAAGGCTGTAGTACCACTGTGCTTTTGACACTAATGGTCTGAATAATTCCTTGAAAGTTCATCATAGAAGAAGTCTGGCTGTTTTGTGAGTTAGAGGATAAAGAGGAAATTCATGAAGGGGAGCAGCAATCAGTAGCTACATAGAAACAGAATGTGAGCAAATAGGCAGGCAGGAGATCTTTAAATAAGCTTTTGGTCAGATTGATAAGGTGCCCTGTTTAAAGAAAGGACAAATAGTGGTGGCTGTTCTTTAGCGGCAAACCATATATAAACCCCTGCCTCTCTCAGGGATAGGTTTTTTTTTTTTTCCCTGAATAGAAATTATGCAATGTTTTAAATAAGAACCTGAAACAACATGTTGTCTCTTAAAGCAGACTGTCAGAGTGGGTTCATTTTCAGCACAGCAGAAGCAGTCAATGTCACTAAGGAAGAACAAGGCCGTATTTTTATCAGCTGCTCCACTGGTCAAAGGGCGAAGCGTTTATCAGTGTGTTACACTTGGCTGTGGTAGCCTCATTTCATTGCTGACACTCTGCACTGTATAAGCTCTAAAAAAGAGACCTTGGAAATGGGGATATGAATGTCCCAATAGGCCTCGTTTCTGAGGAGGAATCCTGGGCAAAGAAATGGTGCAAGAGTTGCACAGGATTTGAGGAGATAATGAGCTAGATTTGCTAAAATTGTGCACAGAGAGACATATTGCACCAATTGCACCTCTCATCTCTGGCATGACTCAACTTGAGAGACTTGTCAGAAAGTGCTACACTTACAGTCTTGCTTTCTCTATAACATCAGAGGGAGCAATTTGTGTATGTAGTTGAATATCCACTTACAGTTAGACTCATGAAAACAACAAAACATTTTCAAGCTATAATCAAATATTCAAACATTTACATGTTTGGTATAAGTAATTTTAAAAAGAAAGCCTATTTGAAAGCATTACTGACAAGTATAAGAATGATAAGGGTTGGGTTCTTGATAACTGTATTTTCAATTACTGTACACAGTAGTTTTAAATCATAGTTTGGTCTCCTCTGATTTTGACATTTAAATACTTCTCCATGTATCTAGATACTTGTAACTCAACATAGAGCTCCAGGTCTGAATTTTTAAAACTGCTATCAGTGAGCCAATGTATTAGTCAGACTTTGAAAAGAAATCAACTCCCAAACAAAAGCATCAGAGCTAAGCCTAATCTATTTCCACATATCCAGCAGGCTGATTCAGAAGCTGCCTGTGGGATAAATTATTTACTATGAACTATTTATGCAGCTGCAGTCATAATTTATTAAGAATAACATGAACACCAAAAAAGAGAAACATTTCATTTAAAACATAAGTTTCCACCTGTTCTCTATCTCATCACATTTAATATTTATTACAAAATATAGCACCTGATAGATGGGCTTTTCTATGTATACCTCAAACTGCCAATTCTATTTTCTTGGAATGCAAAGCAGAAAGGGAGTTTAACTGACTTGACCTCAAAATTATGGTGAAAGGATATAAAATGGTTTTTCTGTAAGAGTTCTGTAAAATATTGGTTACAGTTTTCTGAAGGCTATTTTCCCTATCCCGATATCTTTTCTCTATGTTATTACAACGTGTTCGCATTTTGTGGTTAATTTATGTACTTTCATGGAATTAATTTCATTTTATTACAGCTCTGAATTCATGGATAATTAAGTACAATCTGAATCTGAATCATCCATCTGTTACCCAGTACTGGCCAATCACAAACTGCCAAGACTCATGAGTCAGGCCTCACAAAAATCTTGATAATGATTAGTTTTAAAGGCATGAGAGTATAAAAGACTTAGCAACTGTGATTTGTGGAGGGGTTTTTTTGTTGTTTAAGCCTTGAAGATACAAGTGGCCCTCTCCATTAGTCCCTTTTTTGAGTATTAAAGGTACTTTTATAATAAGATTTGCACCCTCTGAATCTTCAGAATATGATTGGGGATTGTTACTTCATATTTGACACTATTTCATTTGATATTATTGTGGCTTCTGGGTTGGCAATTGATCAACCACTGACAAATTGACAAAAGACATCCTTTCAGCATGCAGAGGAGGCAGATTCTCATATGGTCTTAAAGATTGATGGATTTTCCTATGGAGCATAGTTGCTAATGATTTGTTAAAAAGCAAAGAGCTGAGAACCTGTGCTATAAAGCCTTTAGGAAATTCCCAATCTGAAGGAGTTCAGTTTCCAGAAAGCTCTTTAAGACCTTTACTTATATAATTTCCGGGGAAAAAAAACAGTTTATCCATCAACATGGCAGTAGAAGTGAAAAACACTTCCATTCTAATTCCAGATCTAGTCTGACTTGTTGAATAGCCTGGAAGGAAACATGTTTACCTCTGCCCCTTTTCTTTGTGTGTGTTACACAATGACAATATATTTGTGGTGTTCAAGAATATGTTGCTTTAAAGAAGAGCTTTCAGTCAAAGCAGACAATGATACAAGAGTACACCAGCACTTGGAGGACAATGTTTTCAATAATTTCTCTGTAGCAGACTTGGTGATAACACTTGCTGAATATATTACTTCTTCCCTAGCACACAATCTTCCCTACCATGCAACTCAGAAGCAAAATGGAGAACACTGGGATTGGCTGAAGTTACCTTAGAATACTTCCACCAGAAAACCTGGGAGTGAGCTCGACTGAGTTTTCTGACTGACAGAACTTGCTTCTTTGTGGATATAGCTATTTTGTCCATTTTAGGGCTGATTTCTATCACTGTGATTTGAAGAGACAATTCTGAAGACAACTTTCTGCCTTTAAAAAGAACTTTCTGCCTTTAAAAAGAACTTTCTGCCATGTAATATTCTAGGACAAGAATATTCATCCCATACTACTCCTGTAAGGGGTCCTCACTGATAATCTCATTTCAGGCAACATGAAAATTTACACTACTCAAATACATATGAAAGCATGAAATAGAAAAGCAGTTTGCTCACCAGATGGTGCTGCTTCCCTCCTGATTGTTTCTGAAGGAGGAAATCTAAGAAATTTTGTTCCTGAAAGCAGCACTGTAGGGTCACCAGGCACATCAAGATACAGCACCACCACCAGTGGTGTCTGCTGAACTAAATATCAGCTACCCAGAGACTTGTAAAAAAACCCACCCAGGCACACAAAAAATCCCAAAAGAAAGACTCGACTAGCCATATCTGTGTGTGAGAACATGACCTCAGAAACCTACTGTCCAGGACCACCTATTCAAAGGAGCATCACAAACTCACATGTGCTTTCCTGGCTGGCCAGAAAGCTCTGCATATTTAATCACATGCACCTGAACAGGTTCAGGGCCTGTTCCAGACTGATCATCTAGACATTCAGTTCTCTTGTCTTTCAGAGTTTTGATACCTCTATGCCTGAGCCCCTGAGGAGATTGCAAGCACAAGCCAAGGACATTGGACTCTTCAGAGAATCCAATCACTGTGAATATTTCATTAAAAGTAATTCATTTTGCAGCAGAAATGTGGAAGTCTACTTTACATTATCCTTTAGAAATGTATATGACTGTTCACAGGGCTGTTTTGTGTTTTTTCTATTTTCTGTGAGCCATCTTAGCATTGGAGAACTCAGACAGAAAGTGGCATCACCCACCTCTAAGCCTCCTTTTACCTGGAAACAGGTGAACATGAGCTCTCACTCTTCTACCAGGCCACTATGCGTATTTGCTGTTGAACCTGAGTTACTGCTCACACTCAGGGATGAAGCATCACTGAGGCCTAGAGAATAAAAAAGCAGACAAAAAAGAATGAGTGCAGTGGTTAGGGCAGTCAGGTGGGGATTTTATTCCCTCTGCAAGAACAGATCTGACCAGGTTGTCAGTTTCTACATTCCAGTGTACACCTGGCCACAGCCCGGTTTCTGGCTCATTGAAAATGTTGACTTCACTGTGATCTTTCGAACATGTGAAAATCACATGTTTCTCCCCTTCCCCTCAATGGGCCTGTAATCTGGTGATTACCTCAATAATCTCATGTAAAAGGGAAGTCTCATCTAAAAGGGAAGCAGGCATTAGATATACCATTCCCTAAGCAATGGTATTTCTTGTAGACTCTTACTATAAAAATTGTCACAATTACTTAAAAGGAATCAAAAATATGTTTTAAAAAAAAGTTCTAAGCACCCATCCTCAGGCTTTATTTCTAGCAGGAGGTACATCAGAGAAAGTCCCCCTTTTATGATTTCCTAGCTCCAGAGACCACCTTGCTTTCTGATAAGACACCCTGCTCTGCTTTTAGATTTTTACTCCTTCTTCCAGTGACCTGACAATGTGTAGGCAACTCATTGCCTCAGTTGTGATGCCTATGTCCTTTATATCCAGCTGACACAATAAAAACCTCTTTATCTAGGACAGATTTCAGTATAAGATACAAACCTAGAAAAGATTTAAAATTGATTGCCTGCAACAGGAGGAGACACTTTTGGTATCTATAGAAAGCAAAAAAATCACTACTTACAGCAGCTTCCAAGGATCCTGCTGTCTTCACCAGGACTACCCTGCAGCTCCCTCTCTTATTTATACAGTTAAATAGCATTATGAAAGCAACATTCTCTAGAAAACATTAACCAGGACAGACAAGCGTTACTACTTTAGGAATGGTGCAGAGTAAACAGTGAAGACAATTTTTCTGGGCAAGCACCTGATTTTTGCTGTATATGCATGGCCAAACCCTGCCTTTACTTAGAACAGTCATAAGAGCCCCCTGCATTTCTACACATCCTCCTGCTGGGAATCCAGCTACTCTAGGAAATAATTCACATGCGTCATTAACTTCTGTAAACTGCACAAGTTCATACAGTAGAAGTACTGAAGTGAATAAAAAGAACCCATATACATAATACTAGACACAAGCCTAAGGAAAAGACAGCTGGATGCATGTTTCAGCCAGATCTCAGTTTACTATTTTTCACAGAGATATTTTGCTTCCTCTACACCAGACTTTTAATAGTATCTATTTGACATATTTATTTTAAATGATACACTATTTCTTAATTACCTACATTTCCATTACTAAGGACCAATTTCTGGGGACATCACTTACAAACTTAAAATTAAAGCTGCAGCACTGATGTTTGTAGTGGCTGGAGGTAACTATAGGGATGGCAGAATGATGGCAGAGATGTGCATTCAGGACCCCATGGCACCCAGCACACCTCAGCCAGATCGGTGCCACCCGGTGCCTCATGCAGCAATGGGCTGAAGAACAAACTGTTGCTTGGGCTGGCACATGGTGCAGGCACTGCCAAAAGGCAGACAGGGAAGGGCAGGCCAGCACACCGGAGCCTGCTTTCACACAGAGCTGGACCCACGTGGTCAGGCCACCCGTGTTTTACATGACCCCCTCTCATGGAGGGGCAGCCACAGGGACTGTGCTGATGTGGGTAGGGCTGAGCGATTGGAAAAATCACAGGTCAATGCCCCAGTGAACACCTTCCACCCAGGAGCATCCCTCTGGGAGGCAGGGAATTCAAGGAGAAAAGGTGCTATACATCATAGAATCATTGAGGCTGGGAAATACATCTGAGGTCATCAGATCCAACCGTTAACCCAGCACTGAGAACTCCATCACTAAACCTTGTTGTTAAGTGCCAGATCTACACGTCTGTTAAATGCCTCCAAAGATGGTGATGCCACCACTTCCCTGGGCAGCCTGTTCCAGTGCTTCATAATCCTTTTGATGAAGAATTTTTTCCTAATATCCAATCTAAACATCTGGCACAACTTGAAGCCATTGCCTCTTGTCCTATCACTTGTTACCTGGGAGAAGAGATCAATACCCACCTTGAAGCAACCTCCTTTCAGGCAGTTGTAGAGAGTGATAAGGTCTTCCCTGAGCTTCCTTCTCCCCAGGATAAACAAACCCAGCTCCTCCAGCTGCTTCTCATTAAGACTTATGCTCCAGACCCTTCACCAGCTCCGTTGCCCTTCTCTGGACATGCTCAAGCACCTCAATGTCTTTCTTGCAGTGAAAATACCTTTTCTTGTAGTGCACATTAAAGAAGGAATCTTTAGAAAGAAAAGCTTTACAACAGGATAAACATTTTGGTAGGATTTTCCTCTGGGCCATTCCTCAGGGGTTAGCAATGAACGGAAGCATTTCTTCTCCTCTCTTTTCCAGCCTGTATGCCTGCACATTTAAACTACCGGTAGATACAGCATGGAAGGTACTATGCATTTAGGGCTGTTGGAACTTCTGCAAATCCTTTCCTTCCTGGTTTCTACCTCTTCAGTGGGTGCCTTTCACCTGTGAAAAGGTAAGCAGAGTGGTTCAGTAGGAGCTTTGGTCCAGACTGCTAGCAAATGTGTTTGAGTTGTTTACAGACTGAAAAAAGCAGCTGGGCACATGCAGCCTGTTTTTATGTAAACTAACAAATGAAAATAGCCTCTAAGGTTACAGAGGCTTACCTAAAACATATTCAGACTGAAGATGACTAACACGTGCACCAAGAGAAAAATGAGAGCACAATTAAAGAAAAAATTCAGCTATGAGTAAAGTTACTGAAAAAAGTGAAGGAAAAGCTGATTTACTTAATATGACTTCATTTAAGGGCAATTTAGTCTTGCAATTGAAAGTGCCATTCACCTGCTGACATTTGTATGGGAGTGAAAGAGGGAAAATGAAGTAAATAAAACCTAATCTCTATCAATTTCCAGTGTTATATCCAATGTGATACTTATTTTCTTTTTCCTTATCTATATAATAGTTTCATCTAATCATGTAAAGCATCCTGAAACTTGCTGAGACTCTGTTTCAATATTTGATATCAGAATACATTGCATATGAACTTGCAGCTCTCTTTTTTTTCAAGTAGTAGGGTTATGTAGGTACTGCACTGGTATTCTGAAAGACAGGAATCCTTCCATTTGGTCCTGTTGGTCTGCAATATTAGTCTTACTACTTTGAACCCCAAGTTATTCTGGAGTTTTTAAAGTATTATTATTATTCTTGAAAGATGGTAATAATACTGTTATATTTTTTAGTAAATTAACATTAACAACAGTCATCCAATGAATGAATTCCCATTCATGAATTCCCTTGATCACAGTCTGGCTGTAGTCCAAAAGGAATTAATTATTTAAATGAGAAGAACTGTATGCTTGCTTTTCTAGTAGAGAAACACTTTCATGTTTTTAAAATACTTAACTGATTTCCCTAAAAGCCATTTTAAAACACAGTGGGTTGTTGCTGTTCTGATGATGCCCTCTGGAGTACAGAGCACAGAGTCCCTCCTACGATAGTGCTGAGAGTAAAAATGTCAGCGTGGAGCTGGTGAAAGCTGTATCTTCTCTTCCCTGCCAGGCTGTATTTAATTTATGGAGCTCTGTGTTTCAAGAGGAAGGGCACTCGTGGTTACAGCAGTTCAGCAGTGACCAGATGGAACAAGTGCCAGTACAGATCAAGTACAATTGTGTCAAGCACCTGCTCCAGTGCTTCCAAGTGACAATACAGCAGACTTTCACCTTTAAGTTCCTTCTTCTTTGCTTTCATGCTGTGCCCTTGTCTTGTCCCCTGCCAGCCCCACACAGAGGTCTGGGCTCACTCCAAGCAGGAGTGTCTTGCTCAGACACAAATTCCAGCTCCGATGAGGGAATGCATGTGCAGTACTGTCCACTGAGCCCCTGCAGTGAGTCCCTTCCCTTATTTCCAGTCTAGCATCAGCATCTTTCTGCAGTGCAGTTAAGACCTTCTGGGTCCCAAAGAGAGTTACGTTCTATCACTTCCAAAATATGGCTTGGAGTCTGCTTCCTTCTCTTAGGCTGTGGTTGCACAATTGCTTTAACCTGACCAAAGTATAGGATGCTGCTGCCAGAGATGTCTCATCCCCCTGCATCCGTGTCATCTCTCCAGGGTGGCTGATGGTCTCTGGGAGCTGGAGCCCAGGACAAGTGGGGAGAGGCTGAGGGAAAACGTCCTTTTCAGCCTGGAGAAGGCGAAGGGTGAGGCTGCACTTGCTGTCCTCCCCCACCTAATGGGCTATGTTAGAGGGCAGATGGAGCCAGAGGTGCCCAGCGGTAGTGAGCCAGGCACGGGATCAGGCTGCAGCAAGGGAAATGCAAATGAGATCTACGGAAAGGAGTGTTCACGGGGAGGTGAAATACAAGGGCACATCTCTGTGTGAGCCTGTGAAACTGCTGTCCTTGAAGACATCAAAAACCTGGCTGGATACGGCCCTGAGCAGCCTTTGTTCCAGACTGGTGGTGCTGTGAGCAGGTGGTGGGATTGGATGACCTCCAGAGGTGCTTTCCAACATAACTTATTCTACTTTTCTTACAAAAAATGACTGTGAAACCGTGCTCTCAGGAGTCCCTGACTCCACTTGCACTGCAGGTTTGCATTTCACCTGCAGGGAAACTCCCCTCTGCTTCTCACCACATGAGTCCAGAGGCTTTTCCCTGAAACACTCAGCTCCTGGGAAGGTGTTATCTCCCTTGTCCTCTGGCGAGCCCCAGCAGAGCCAGCACAAGACAAGCAGGCAGGCTCGCTCCTGGCTGCCCAGACACAGGCTCTGCCAGAGCACAGCACACAAAATGCACACTGAGAACAAACAAATCTGGTGGGCTATCTGCCATGCTGCTAGCATGCCACAGCCATGGCAGGTGGCTCACACCCCTCCGTGGTGCTGCCTGGGCTCAGGCTTGCAGCACTGCACAGGACGGTGCTCTTCTCCTCAGAGACTTCAACAGTTCCCAGCAGTGATTGAATCTCAGTAGGAATCCACGTAGCTGCCTTGATTTCTCTAGACTTGCCTGTAATTCAGGCCTGCCAATGATACACTTTCTAATAGCCTGTGTGGTAGAGAGAAGGAAACTGGTGAACCTGGGATCAGGCAAACTTGAATGGGCTATTTAAAAAGTTGTTATGAAAGAAACATTTGAAATGGCCATTTTCTTTCACATATGTCCATTAGGACAGTAAGTTTTCAGGTGTGTCCTTAGTGGGGGGCTCAAGATGTTGGGATTTAACTCCATTTGCTTCCTAAGTGTGCAAGACACATGTGTGCAAAAAGCATGACTGCGGGTGTCTCAACAGGTCTGACTCTTTGCTGTCTGCCGTCAGGACAAGATAAACTTCTCCAAAGATGAAGTTGTGTGATTGCAGAGAGGAGAGCTATCATTGATTAGCAATAAAATCCTTTAGCACAGAACAGAGTTTGGAAAATGTTCAAGTACACACTACTTTGTCTTGCACATATACATTTATTATTGAGTAGATTTATGTTCTTCTTTCTTGAGCCATGAATACTCAATATATGTGAGTGGGTCTGAGAACAAATGTTAACACTTCCCTATATTTTATGTGGACAAATCTCATTCCTCTCTGTGTCTGTTAGCAATTGCTCCCTGTGGAGAACCATAAGAGAAGAAGATTCAGTGAACCTGTTGCTTCTATGCTCTAAAACTATGTGGTCTGAACATATTCAGAGTTAGATCTTTATTTTGATAATGGTTCCTTCTTTCACCAAAGGAAGGTCCTAGGTTGCCAGAGGTGTAAAATGTCTGCACACCTCTTGCCCTGAGCTGTGAGACATGGTCCATAAGAGATTTAAACTCTGGAAGCTGCTCAGGGGATACCAACTTCTGTACATGCTCTGTGGAAATGCTTTCTTCTTTCAAATCTCTCCTTAAAAAGCACATCACCTCTGCTCAGATACCTTTCGATTTCTCTGAAATGGCTAGGAAATTGGAGATTTACATAAATACCCAGTAGACCGAAAACTAGCTTATTATTTAGCTTGATTTTAAACCCCATAAGTCTACCATCTCCTGTGTGTTAGGCTGATGTTCCAGCATTTTCCCTGTCTTCTCTTCCCCCAGAATTCTATATTTTGGTCTCATCCACCATAAGAAGTGATCATTATGCACTTGGACACCTCAGAAATGGGATACTGAATGTGCTAAAACCTGGAATTCTTGGAAGGGCTGTCACATGCCAGGTGCCTCAGTGGAATACATTAAATGCAAACTCCTGCAGTTAGGAAATGCCAGGGTGAAGGTGGCTGTGCTGTGCTTTTTGGTGAAAGATGGGACTGGTGGAATCCTGCTCCACTGACACTGATTTGACATTACATTTCTTAAGAGGTAAAACTGAGGCCTCAGTCTCACTTCCAAGCACAGATATTCATATACTTGAGAGAAGCAATATCCAGCACTTTTTTCAACAAGGTGCCTTTCCAGAAGGAAAATATAAAGGTATCTGCACGGAGGTTCTTGAGATGTATTTGTCAGTGCCACATGAATTTCTGTATTTCCTAATACTTAAACAGACAATTGTGCAAATTCAGCATTGATTTAGCTCAGTTTTTAGCTGACATTGAGTATAATTTGCAACTATTTACATGATGGTGATCATGGACATGTAGCAAAAAGACCCAGCTGGTCTTGACCATCACTACAAGTAACATGGGCATGTACAGATACATCCAACACTATCTGGCCAAATAGTGCACTGATATTAGCAGACAAAAGTTACCCTGAAATATCTCTTACCCAGTAAAAATGCTTTTTCATGCCAAGTTTCATTGCTAGTCTAGTTTTGCTTATAATGACAAGACTTGTATGGTTGTATTTTTACTTTCTACCTTCTTTATTACTTCTCAGAAACTCACCCAGCTTTTGGGAGATGGTGGCCATGGAGGTGACTGGAGATGGCAAGCTAAAAGGAAAAGCCAGGTTTTGGGGGCTATGAAGGTTTCAGTTTGTGAAAGATCTGATGCTCCGTAGCTGTTCCTAAATATGGCAATTTTTTTGAGATATTTATTCCTGCTCTAGTCAATTATCTCCAATGCTCAGGGTCTGTCCTTTTCTTCATATCCTTTCAGCTGTTGAACAGTGTTATAAACCCAGACTCTATCATAAACATTAACCAGACCAGGGACAGATAATCATTCCTGAGGAACAGCAAATAATGTAGATATTGCCTGCGTTTCTTTTTTCACAAAAGGTGAGGGACTTTCTAGTTAGAGGAAGGTCAGCAGCATGATGAAGAGGCAAGAGCCTCTGACAGGATGAAATACTCCTGTCAAAACTCATCTTCATCCAGACATGTTGTGTCAGGTTGCCCAGAGCAACTTCTGAAGCTTTTGCTGAATCTGCTGAATAGTTTCTTCCCAAATACTTTTTAGATGAAAAACTAAATAATTTAATTTCGACAGTTTCTGAACTGGAACGGTACTTTAGATGCTTCTTTAAAATGTTGTCTGACTCTTACAATACCTCCCTCAGCTCAGTAATTTGCTGCTTTTCAGCTGGGGTCAGAAAAATCCCGCTAAGCTCTTGGAGAAACTTTCAGCTCATTTACTGAGAAAATGAAAAGTGGTTTTCTGAAAATGTTTCCATCCAAAGGGAGAATCTGAAACTGGTTGTTAGAACTGCTCTGGCATGGTGTTTCATTCAGTCAGGAGCAGATCTGGGGATGAGACCAGTGGGAATTAGGGAAGGGTGTGGAGGATTATGCACAGGCACCAACCTGCCTCCAAGGGGAAAGGCTCCCATCCCACGCACATNGGAGGATGATCTAGTAATGTGAAATGTGCAGTTGTTTGCTCAATAAATTAAATTCACATTTGGAAAAAAACAGTGCAGGAAGAAGGCTGTGTTTCTGGTTAGGATCAAGATGGGAAATTTCCAGTAAAATAGAAGTGGAAGAAAACCAACAAGAAACCAGAGATAGCCCGTAAGATGATGAACTGCCGTGTATGTCTGTATGTCTAAAGCACATAATTTACATCCTTTGTTGCCCTTAGACATGAAACATAACACATTTTACCGTTCCCATCTCATCCCTGGTAACAACCAGCTGATAGTGCTCCTGCAGCTGGTGAGCTGTGACCAAAGAGAAAGGGAAGGACCAGTGGAACAGCAATTCACGCAGTGCTGCCTTGCCCTTGTAGTAAAAACAGGTTGGACCCTTTGTGCCTTCTTACCTGGAAACCTTCTAACCAGCTACAAACCCCTCTTTCTCCTCTAGGTGCTGTTTGCTCACCCTCACTCTATTCCCCACCAGAAGTTCAAGATGTAAGGAATAATTGCAAAGTGCAACATCCTAGCAGTATTTACAAGTATTGAGGATACCAAAAAGTCAACCTTTTCACTTTGAACTCTATCAGGAATTTCCATGTGTTTGTTCCAGCATGTTGTGACACCAGTGAGGGCTCCCTCTGTTCTTTCCTATTTTCCCTCTGTTCTTTAATATTTGCAGATCAGCTATCCAGATATTCCGTGTTTCGACCAGACAGCACACTATTGCACAGGTATTGGGAATAGGAGCTTCTTTAGGCAAAGGTGATATTGGAGGGAAGGACTTTGGGTCCAAATGCAGATAATTATTCCTGCAGGAGAAGGGGTATGTGGAGTCACACAAAATGGGAAGCTATTTACAGGTGATTGGATAGCAACAGCAAAGGAAGCAGCTACCAGTCATGTCCCCATGCAACAATCATAGAATCTCTCAAGAGTTTTGTCTTGGCAGTGCCCTATATGTATCAGGAGTTTATATACAGCCAGGAATGCCATATGTTCTCAGTTCTCCGCTAGTGATCCCAAATTCAGGTGATACATGATGAAAGAAATTGAGAGTGGAAAATGGATATTTATATGCATCATTCTTCCAGTTTTTGCTCAGCAGCTTTCCTTTTTCTCTGAGGAGGATGGGGCTTTAGGATGGATACTTCTGAGCTAGGCATAAGAAGGGAGCTGGGAGATGTGGTCAGAAAGAAGACTGATTTAGCTTGTGGGTCTGAACCCAGTAAGGAAGTATCAAGAAGAGCAGTGTGTGTGTCTATGTGTGTGGCTTTAGGCAGATAGGCAGTGGGTGAAAGCTGCACTGTGGCAGGAGTCTTTAGCTGTAGCAGAAATCTTAGAGGGGTGTCCCAGGGGAAGGAACTCTCTTCTCTCTCATCTGAGCCGCCCCTGCAGTGTCAGATGGTCTTCCTGGGAAGGGTTAAATGGTCTCAGAAGTGGCAAAGCATCTTTATTCCTTAAACATTTCTATCTTTCCCCTGCCTCTCCTGTCCCTCCCCACCTCTCAGTCATCTTCACAGAAAAGGCCCTGATCATCATTTTCCACATCGGCACCAATTCTTTCATGCCCCTCAGACCCCCTGCACTCTGACCCCAAAATAGCCAGAGGTGGTATGTCCATAAATTGGAAGCTGCAGATTTTNGGGTGTGAAGGACTATGCACAGGCACCAGTCTGCCTCCAAGGGGAAAGGCTCCCATCCCACGCACATTCACTTCAACAGAGCTCAGTTCTGCTTCTGGTGAATGAAACTCCTGAATGCCATGAAAGTACAAGGAATAGTTGATGCATATAATATTCTAGTAATCAATTGCTATGAAATCTTTTTAATAGTGTTGTTCTTATGAAACCTGTTTATGTTTTGGGTTTTTTTCTATTTTCTTCAGGTGTGTTTAAGGAGAACAATATTGATGGATGTGAGAGAGCAGCTGGTCCAGGTCTGAGATGGAAATCAATCACCTCAGTCAGAGGAGGCCCCTTGTCTTTTGGACTCAGGCAGTATAAGCAGAGGAGGATGATCTAGTAATGTGAAATGTGCAGTTGTTTGCTCAATAAATTAAATTCACATTTGGAAAAAAACAGTGCAGGAAGAAGGCTGTGTTTCTGGTTAGGATCAAGATGGGAAATTTCCAGTAAAATAGAAGTGGAAGAAAACCAACAAGAAACCANTTGGGAATAGGAGCTTCTTTAGGCAAAGGTGATATTGGAGGGAAGGACTTTGGGTCCAAATGCAGATAATTATTCCTGCAGGAGAAGGGGTATGTGGAGTCACACAAAATGGGAAGCTATTTACAGGTGATTGGATAGCAACAGCAAAGGAAGCAGCTACCAGTCATGTCCCCATGCAACAATCATAGAATCTCTCAAGAGTTTTGTCTTGGCAGTGCCCTATATGTATCAGGAGTTTATATACAGCCAGGAATGCCATATGTTCTCAGTTCTCCGCTAGTGATCCCAAATTCAGGTGATACATGATGAAAGAAATTGAGAGTGGAAAATGGATATTTATATGCATCATTCTTCCAGTTTTTGCTCAGCAGCTTTCCTTTTTCTCTGAGGAGGATGGGGCTTTAGGATGGATACTTCTGAGCTAGGCATAAGAAGGGAGCTGGGAGATGTGGTCAGAAAGAAGACTGATTTAGCTTGTGGGTCTGAACCCAGTAAGGAAGTATCAAGAAGAGCAGTGTGTGTGTCTGTGTGTGTGGCTTTAGGCAGATAGGCAGTGGGTGAAAGCTGCACTGTGGCAGGAGTCTTTAGCTGTAGCAGAAATCTTAGAGGGGTGTCCCAGGGGAAGGAACTCTCTTCTCTCTCATCTGAGCCGCCCCTGCAGTGTCAGATGGTCTTCCTGGGAAGGGTTAAATGGTCTCAGAAGTGGCAAAGCATCTTTATTCCTTAAACATTTCTATCTTTCCCCTGCCTCTCCTGTCCCTCCCCACCTCTCAGTCATCTTCACAGAAAAGGCCCTGATCATCATTTTCCACATCGGCACCAATTCTTTCATGCCCCTCAGACCCCCTGCACTCTGACCCCAAAATAGCCAGAGGTGGTATGTCCATAAATTGGAAGCTGCAGATTTTCTTTCGAGTTTACTTATTCCATCTTCAGGTTTTCTGCTGTGAGACTTCCTGGATCTGTTTCATGCTACATGAATGCCTCTGCTCTGACAGGCTGAAGTCTGCGGAAGTCATCTATGTACCAAAGAAATAGATACCCTAGTTATTTACTAATGATGAGAATTAGTCCTTCTCAAAAATCCTGCATCTTTCTACAATTTGTGCTTAGTGATCCATGTTTGCCCTATTACTCTATCTTTAAAAGTTTAAAACTTTAAATGTTAAATTAAAAAATCATCTTTATGGTAATGAAAATGTGATCTGCCTTCTTAGCTGGCTAAAGAAGAACTTCTTTGTATAGTGTAGACTGTCATTGGCCTAGTGAGCTGCATCAGCTGGGCATGAATGAATTAATTGAATGAGTTAATCTATGACACAGATAGCTAATGTGACTTTAATGTCCCTAACTACTAAAATCTAATGGTATCCATGGCACTTTCAAAACCCCATCGCATTCATCTGACCTTTACTGCTTTTTTGCACTGTCTTTATATTGTTTGAACAGGCTTACAAAATGAGCACAGTGTTATACATTAAACAGAGCAAATAAAGTTAATACAGTAGCTGTAGAGCAAGCAGTGACAACACCGCTCTTCTGGGCACAGCTGCATGCCAGCACAAGAGAGCAAAAATAACACTGAGCACTCCTGAGGCCCAGTGGCTCTGCTGTTTCTTGCTGTGTCCTAAGGTTCATGCCAGAAATGAAGGCCGATGGGATTTTCACAGAGCTTCTGTTGCAAAAGGTGGGTATGATGTAGCAAATACTCTCCTTCCCCTGCTTTTCTGACTCAAAGTCCTTCAGAGGAAAGCCAAGAGCAGCAGGGCTCCAAATTCAGACATATCAAATAAAGTTGTTTTCTTCATAAATCCTGACAGGTTATAGTGCTAGTTGCATTTGATAGATGCAATATTTCTTCTTGAGACATCTTTTCTAAATTGCATTTCGAGCTTGAAAAATCAACCTCTCCTTCGAAGCTGTGTCACTTTTATTCTCTTCCCCATGTCTGATTACTAGGAAGAGAGTATTTCAGTCAGGTACACTCCAAATATAGAGAAATATTAAGATTAATTAAAATAATAACTACAAATTTGAAGCCAACTATACTTTATGTGGTACTTTGAATTAATGACAGACACTAAGCAGATAACAAATAGCAAATCATGGCTATTTTATTTCCTATCTGAGTGTTGAACAAGTTTCTAGCTTGTGGTTTTAAGATTAATTAAGCCTTTAGACCAAAGGTGTGATGATGAAATGCTCTTCAGTTAAGGCTAAATCTAAGTGCTATATTGATAAATAAAGATAATTCCTTCATTTATCTAATTATTCCATCAAAATCTCTCTTGAACATACCCACCCCCCCCATCCCCCCCCAAACACTACTATTTCACAATTAAACTACTCTGTAGAGTGTTGAAGGTGTTAAGTAGGGGGAGTTATAGTTTTCCATAGTGGAGTAGGAATTATCAGGCTCTGTTCTGGTAAGAAGAGATGGAAATTGCCTTATTTCAGTTGGGATGTGACAGCTCCTTCAACATGACCACTCTGGGGAAAATGCTAAAAGAATGATTCACCGTGCTTTTTCCCACCAATTATGCAAGATGCTGAAGTTACCACTTTTGAGGGAATTGTAAACCTTGACGTCACAGCACGAGGGGTGAAATACCCTGGGAAGGAAAAGCTTCCATTCTATATATGCCATTCAGCTTCAAGTAAAACTAGGGAAGAAGAACTTCTCCCTTTCGGAGTAGACGTGTAGAGGCAAAAGGGCCTTTTCCCAGAAGAGTGAGTAATGTGTTGCCCTTGTAATGTTGTATGAAAAACAAGAGACCAGGCTACATCTGTACTGTCAAGGCATTTGTCTTCTTCTGGCCTCCAGTGTACGTAAACATAGCAACCAATAAAAATTTATATTCCAATGAATTTTTTCTGGGTTTTATAGCATGTAATTCCAAAGGGCCTTCTATTCCTCCTACATTTTCATTTCTGTAAGATAAACAACAGGAGATTTACTATGTCTATGGGATTTCACCACCCAGGCAGGCAGCCACTGAGTGCTTATGAGGCTCACTATAATATTTATTTAGTTTGGTCTTCATCTGGGCTTTAACTGATATTTTGCCATGATCCTGGGTAATTTTATAATGAAATTCTTTGTTCATGAGACCTTTGAGAAACAGTGGAAAATGAGGCTAAAAGAAGTAAAAGAAGAACCATTAGGAAATATTCAATGAACCTCTGTTTAGCTAGGTTTGTTCTAGGGTTTTCTTGACCACAGAAATCTTATTTCTGCAATGGCATATTTACCCTGTAACCAGATGGCTGGATTCACCAAGCAGTACTCATAATTACTGGTGCTCTGAAAGTTTTACTAGCTAATAATATTTCTGGTGAAAGGCATGGAAAATGATTTTCTTTAACTCTGCAGTTTTAGGAATGCAAGTTTTCTAAATTGTTTTTCTAAGTTGTTTCTGTAATTTTGCTGAGGCCCTTGCATGAGTTTCAGATCAGTTCCAGATCAAACTGTCTCATTTTTGGAAACCTTTAGAAACTAATAAACCCTCTCTTTTCTTGGTACAACTGAGAATTCTTTCCCTGAACGCTTACAACATGTGGTTCCGTGGCTGAGTCAGAGAGCTGGCTCATGTTTAGCTTTTATCTAATTTACTTTCCTTCTGTAATAGCACAGGGAGTGCAAGAGGTAGGGACGTAGATGTGAAACTGACAGGCGTTCAGAATTTTATTTAAGACGGTTGGGGGTTTTTTTAGTTCGGAATTGTTGATACCATCCAACTAATTTAAAAGTTATGAGAGGACTTTCACACAATCTACTCCCCACCTCAACCCTTACAGGCTACCAAAAATTCTCACACCAAACAGCCTGCAAAATGAGAAATTAAATTGTTCGAAATTGATGCTGTAAAAGAGAAGGAATCCTGATACTGCTTTCTCACTTCCACATCCATATGCACATGAGGGGCTCAGTGGGAAAATCTGCATCTCAAGCTTGACCTAAAGCCATCTGGTCTTTTGGGGAGGGACCTGGTTCTTCCATCTGAACTACTCCACCACGGTCAGCGTCACCAGTTTCTGGATTTCCGCAGCACTTTTACAGCACTTCAGATAACTGATTTTTTTAGGTCTTAAGGTGAATGTCCAGGGTTGCAGAGTGTCCCTCAGAGAACAGAATAGACAGTGCTCAGTTTTGGGCGCTTCATTCTCGAATAGGAGTTGAACAAAGGGCAGTGTAAATGCACTGTACATCAGTGAGTGCCACAGACCCTGTAGAGATTTGGAAGGAATGGCTGTATTCCTAAATTAGACAGAAGTTGTGGTTTTCTCTTTCCTTTTTCAGTGACATATTTGAATGCTAAAATCAAACCTACCTGCAGTACAGACAATCAGTACAGCTGGCTACATCTCCCACTGACATCCACACCGCGTGCAGGCATGCAAAATTTTGATGTGACGTACTTGCCTAAAGACTCACAGATTTACAAATGAGGACTAAGAAGTTTCATGGAAAACATTAACAGAGCTAGAAAGAGTTACAGTCTTAAAAGACTAAAAACCTGATGTGCCCCATTAATACTGCCTGTACTGGCACATCTTCAAAGAAATACAGCTGGCAAGAATATCCACGTGATTGTGCATATAATAGATATTGGCTAATCCAACCATTTTCCCAAGGGCTCATGAGAAATTCTTTCCTTGGATTCTCAGTCATCAAGGAGCTCCAGATTTACTGGAAATAATGCATGCCAAGTGGGGTAGCAGTACCCAGTTCTCCAGCCAAGGAAGGCAAGTGTACTGGCCTTCTCCACAATCTTGTGGAACTTCTTTAATGCACATGGACCTGAGATCCCCAGATGCATTTCCTTCCTAGCAAGGCAGTTGGAAAAGTGATACCTTAGTAAACTGGAAGGTGGGTATTTCAACCCTACATAAAAAGAGACCTAGAGCAGAAGAAGAATCCAACATAACAAGCTGTTGTAGTGCATTTTTAATATATGATTTTATGTTAGCCAAGGCAAATCATGGTGGTTGTCTTTCAGACTTTTTCTGATTTGGTGGCTATTTATGGTTTTTATTTCAGTGGGTGAATTTCAGACAAAACAAGAGAGTTCATAGTAACTTTGAAGTGCATTATGTTACTTTTCAAATATGACAGCTTGCTGCTCACAGCATTCCCTATTGCTTCTCAAAAGCTTTAATTTTGATGGATGTCAGGTCATACTGTTTGAAAATAGGAAACAAAAGCACTGCTCAGATAATCTCCATCCCCACTTAGGGCTGACTGTGGGACAGTGCCAGGTCAGGCTCCCTGACTTTAGCAACAGCATTGCTGCCTCTAAGCACTTCAGAAATGCATTTTTTCTCAGGTAGGGCCTAGGCACCAAAAGCAGCAGAGACAGATGACTAAAGAAGGCACAGAGTGACCTGTCTGTTAAAATCAATGTGCAATGGAGGTCAAACAATGCAAAATTAATGCAGTCTAGTTTTACCCCTCATTGTGCATCCTGTATGCCCCATATTCCAGTATGGTAGGGGTAGATTCTACTCTTTTAGTTAGCAAGGGAAGTCATCAAGGATCAAAATGCATATCCTTGAGATTTTAACTAGTTGCCTGTAGGTGCTGTGTGGGGGGAGGATGAGGTGAGGCTAGTTATCCATGATAACACCGGGCCACAACATATGGGCAGTCCACTCCATTTGCTGGCTCCAAGCTTTCGTCCCTTGGGTCAGTATGTCTTAAGTGTGAGGGGCATTGGTATGTTGAAGTGTGCCAAGGGTTCCTTGTCCTCTTCAGAAAGATGTTACTCTCCCACCTCTTTTCTTTCCATGTTGCTCCCAAAAACATGAAGACTCGGCAGTCTGCTGGAGTTCTTTTGGCTCAGAGTGCTATGTTTTCCTCTTGGTAGAATTTCAGTTTCAGCCAGAGCTGATTCAGGGTATCTACAGCTGGGCCAATGTGTTGCCTTTGGTTTTATGGCAGACTTTCCGAACATCTGTAAAGCTTTCACTTTTTCTCTTAAATCATCTTGTTCTTGCTATACTCCCCCTAGCTCCACCATGGAGCTAAAATAACTGAGCAAATCAGCTCAACACTCCTGTTCTCTTCCAACTCTTTAAGCTCCTTTCCAAAATCCATCTAAGTTTCCAACAAATTCTTTGAACTTAGCTGCTTATTTGAGAAATCAGTGGTCTGCTTTTTAAAACTCTTTTTTTTTTAATCATTCTTATTTGCAGTTTCAGGGAAGTTACAAAAGCATAGCTGGGAACTATCCTCTCAGCTGAAATAAGTTTTCCACCCTCAAATAACTGCATTTAACCCACTAGGCACCAAGTGAACTGGCACTATTTTCTGTAAGAAAATCTCACATTTCTGATAGGAAGGTAATTAAGAATTTTTACAAAGGTTTCTATTTCAGTTATCTAGTATTTACTACTAAACAATGAAACTGGGGTTGTTCCTGGGTTTCATTTTCCAGAACTGGGCAGAAGGGAAGGGAAGAAATGAGGCAATATGAAGAGTTTCCTATTTACTTTCATTCTTGCCTTCCCTTGAACGTGTCTCAAGTAGCACACAGTTAACTGCTCTCCTAAATCTCACCACTCCCAAAGCAGGGGAGCAGTGACTGAGCAAGCTGTATTAGTAGCTGTGGATGAAGAGACTTGTAGCTTGGCAGCCCTGTGCAAAGCTAAAATCCTTGGCTTGTCTCCAACAACAGACATTTGCCCCTTCAAGCAATGCCGAAACAATTGATTTTATTTTCCTGAGAGAGAAAGTGAGTTAGACAGGTATAGCTGGCTCAGATTTTCCATGGAGCATTGCTAGTTTTCTTTCTTTAAAATCTGGAGATGAGGGATATAAGGGGATGATTATAGAGAAAATATTTTGCATTAGGCAAGTCTTTAGGTCTGTGTGAGTAAGTTGGCTGGAGGTTGGGGTTTTTTCCCTGTTGGACTGTGGAAAGGTCTGTGCTTGCTCACATCAAAGGCTTTATTATCTCTCACTGCAAAAATGCACACTATGGTTTTCTCTCCACCACATGACCTGCCAGGGCTCTCCCAAACCAAACCACATTGCAGAAACTTTTAGCAGCTCTGACCCAGCCTAGCCGGAAGATAAAGCCCTCTAGCAGTGTCACGGAGCCCCAGGCCCCCTCAGCGGACTCTTTGATTCCAGCTCCTCCTAAGGAGGACGGCAGAGCTGAGGCTGGAAGCCCAGGCAGGAAGCGGTATCCTGAGCTGTCCTGAGGCTCACTCAGGCTGTGTTGGAGAAGTGCCCTCCAGCTGTTGATGCTGAGAGGACACTGTGAAGGGAGCCCCACCACAGCTCCTGACAGTTCATTAGCACCATCAAAGTGTTCTACCCAGCTATTAAATCGTGTAACCCATTGTGAACCTCATTGAGGACTGGGTTCTGTGTATCTGGTGTTTATGCAGAGGTGCTGGCAGAGGGGGCTGCAGGGCAGCCTCTGAGGAGAGGTCGGGGCTGTCCTGTGTGGGACATGGCCAGTTCCAGCCTGTTCCAGAGGGCACCTACAGACCCACCATACAACACAGCTGAGCCCCTCAGCCAAGACGGTGGCATCTCTGGGGCATGCATTTGAGAAAAGGGAAAAGACATCTTGTAGCAGCTGTGAGAGGTAGGACTGAAAAAACAAGTGAGAAAAGCAGCCCCACAGACATTCAGATCAATGCAGAAGAAAGGGCAGGAGGAGCTCCAAACACTGGAGCAGAGATTCCCCTGCAGCCCCTGGAGAAACCCCTGGTGAGGCAGCTGTGCCTCTGCAGCCCATGGAGGACTGTGGTGTAGCAGAAACCCACACTGCTGTGGCCCCCATGCCAGAGCAAGGGAATGTGACCTAGAAGGAAGTTGCAGATTGTGGAGAGCTTACCCTGAAGCAGGGTCCTGGCAGGACCTGCAATCCTGCAGAGAGAAACCCACACTGGAGCAGTCTATTTCTGGTAGTGTGGATCCTGCAGGAAAGACCCATGCCAGAGCAATTCCTGAAGGACAGTCACCTGTCATCATGCTGGAGCAGAGGAAGATTGGGAATAGGAAGGAGTGGCAGAGATGAAGCATTATAAACTGACCTCAACTCCCATGCACCTGTGTCCCCTTTCCTGCACCACTCAGAGAGAGGAAGTAGAAGAGTTAGGAGTGAAATTGAGCCTGGGAAGAAGGAAGGGGTTGGGGGAAAGGTGTTTTCAACTATGTCTTTATTTGTTACTGTTTTGGTTTGAAGGACAGGTTTCTGCTAAGGAAGGCAGGAGTCCCCCTCCCACCCCGGAATGGAAAATGTAACCCCCTTCCCTCTGAATTATTATAATTTTGAAATTGAGGGGCTTTCGGGCAAAGATATGAGGAATAGGAATAACAGATCTTTACTAATACATATATATATGTGTATAACAAGGCAAAGCAAAACAACAATAACTAAGGCAGTAACAACCAACAGAAACCAGACCCCAGTGACAGCTGCCGGGGCTGTCAGGCACTTTCCCCTTTGCTGCAGTGACGGCCACAGCCGGCAGGGGCGCTCCGGAGCGAGCTCGGGGAGCACGGGGGGAATGCTGGACTTGCCCACGCTGCGAAGGGATGGAAGAAAACTTCAGCAGCCCCCGGGCGGCCGGTCCTGGTGCTTCGTTAGGATCCCCCGGGAGCAGCAGGCTGGAACAGCAAGGATGAACACAAAAAAAATCCCAGGTGGCAGGCAAGAATTCGGAAGCCGTGGCAGGAAACTCCGGGACCTCCCAGCAGGCAAGGGGTGGTGCCTGCAGTGCTATCACGCAGTGAAACTCCAAAAGCAGCAGCAAAGGGATGGCGGAGGCAGGGCAGGGCAGAAGGACAAACAGCAGAAAACACAACCTCACAGTGAGATGAGGTCTCCCCACGGTGGCAGCAGCCTCCGCTCCCTCCAAATGCCAGGAGAGCAAAGAGACCTAGGCACTGCACCCAACTCCTTTTTCCAGTTCTAAATCTTGCGGCATCTCTGCCCCCCACCTGAGTAAAAACACAAGACAAAGGGGAGAGCTGGGCCCCTCCCCTGTGTCCAACTCTTTTTGTTTCTCTTAAGCACCCAGCAATTATGCGTTAGCATGGGGAAAAATTCTTTGAGAGGAAAAGAAAAGAACACACAAAAAACCTCCTAAACCCCCAATAGTTACTATCCTACTCTATTTTTAATTGCCAGTTAATTAAATTAATCTGCTGCAGTATGACTTTCCCTTCACAGGGTGCTGTTGGTAATGCTGGATTTTGCCTACTCAGCACTCAGCAAGGTGCCCAAGTCATCTTTCTGCACCCTGAACATCAGCTTGGAACATCAGAGAATCCTCTTGGAGGCACTCAGCAGCCTGAGCTTGCTGAAGCAAGTGGAGGTTAATATGATCAGCTGGCATGTGGACAACAGCGACATGACCTCCAGCTGCAGTCACCAGTTTCTGGAACCAGAGGATGGGTTTTGCCATATTCAGTTCTCCTAGGGATCCCATGCTTTCCTGTGCATACACAAAACCATTAAGGATGATAATTTGTGCAGCGATGTGCAGCTTTCACTGACACAAAAGTTAATTCTTGCCTTGCCAGAAATGTTGGGCCCTTTATTCTGGAGCAAATACTGAGAAATGCAGAAGGGAGCAAAGGTTGAAGCTGGTAGAAGGCAGTTGTCACACTGGAAGGGAAAGGATTATTCTTTACCAAGGAGCATCCACCATCTAGGAGAGGAAAGGTTTAACAGCTCTGTGTCTCTCTTTCCCTTCCGCTGGAGGGACTTCAAAGATGGAGACTTCTCCTGAGATTCACAGTGGAATGAAAGGGAGGGAAAGAAGGGTTCCCCAGCTGAAAGGGATAGACTTGTGGTTTGTGAGGTGAGGACAGGAAATGGGAGACACAGGAAGTTTCTCAGTCAACAGTAGGAAGTTGTATCTGCACACAAAAAACCCTGACACCATGATAACTGCACAGAAAATGTGTATCTGTTGAAGATCCCATGGCTGCCTGCTTGGGCTGAGTAATTTTGTAAAAATGGCCTATAATGTTTGCATCCAACTGTCTGTTTTGAAGTGAAGAAGAACTTGACAGAAGATTTATTTATTTGTTTATTATGCATCGGATCAATTCTAGTCCTACTTTGGAAGGAAATTCCTGGGATGTGCACAAGCTCTCCTCTCTGCACTAGAGAGTGTAAGTGCTCTAGCCTAGTCTTCCTTAGCAGTTGGGTTCACAATTTTCCCCAGGAAGAGCAGGCCATCGGTGGTTTTGTCAATAACCATCATCAGGAAGGGCCTGTTGAAGGTGATGTGAGGAGGAGGAGGAAACTGTAGACTCAATGGTGTAATTTCCACCATGGTCACTGCAGCAGCCTCTGTGCCATTCTCTCTAACATCCACCGTGGCCTTGTGAATTGCCTGCAAGGAAAACAGAGATTAAAATCTAGGCACAGAAGAGCAGAAGCAGTTGGGGGAAAATTTGCTTCCTTTAACACTGTGAGAAGGTAATTCTTAAAAGAAAACACAGAATTAATATAGAACTGGTGTGAAAAAAAATAATAGTGTCCAGCCTTTCCAAGATAAGCAAAGTTTGCTCTGAGTTTAGGGAAGTTTTCTTCAACAGTCAGAGTCAAACATGACCACTTGCAGAGACTGAGCAACATAGAAGATATTTATTGTTCTGTTATTTTTCAGAGTAAGATTTTGTCCTTAATACTGAACACAAAAGAAGAAATTTTTCAGTTTGCATCAATTTCTGTGTAAGCAAAATAATTCTCTCTGCAAAGACAATAGTGACAAGCTTTATATTGTCTTTCTGTAACACAGCCCGCTGATAAGATTTTGCACTGCTTTCTGTGGTAGATATAACAAATTGATATTTAGGAATTCACATGAGCTATTTCATTGGTTTTGGACAGCCCTCTGCTTTCTTCCTTCATTTTCTGCAACACATCTAAAATTTCCTCTCATGGGTCTCTGCTTACCCTTCATAGATTTACTTGGCTTTCCAGGCATCAGTCCTGTATCTATAATCCAGGTATTTCCACATGTCATAAGGAGGAATGTGAGGAATCACAAATAATATATGATGGAAAGACCTCTAGAGGCCATTGAATGCCACCAACGCCCCCGCACTGTGTCACCTCTGACACCAGATGAGGTTACTCAGGATCTAATCCAGTCAGGGTTTGAGTATTTCCAAGGATGGAAATTTCGTAAGTAACCCATACTAGTTTTTGATCACCCTCATGGTGAATATCAGAATATCCAATTTTCTATCTTGTGTGTCTTGCCCCTTGATGTATCACTGCAAGAAGAGTCTGCATCCTCCTAATAAGTATCTGTAGCCAGTGCTAAGAACCCGACCCTTCATCTGCCCTTCTCCTGACTGGCAACTCTGGCTCTCCCAGCCTCTCCTCATACATCCAGTGCTCCAGCCACACAGCCATCTTGCTCACCCTCCGCTGGACTCACTCTGCTCGGGGGTGTCCACATGTCCCTTGTATTAGGGAGCCCCAAACTGGATGTGTTGAACTCCAGAGGTAGTCTCACAAGTGCAGGATAGAGGGAAGGGTCACCTCCCTCATGACATAAGGCATATCCTCATTGGCACTCTAGAGAAATCATTTTGATTGTCTCTGTACTCATTTCTTGTTTGTGAAATGGGGCTATCCCTGTCCCACAAGTCTGTTGTCCATATAAATTCTGAAGTGCTCAGACAATGTAATAATGAAAGGTGTATACATAGTATAAGAATGACTATTCCCAGACTTATGTCTTAGCAATGATTTTTGTCATGCATTACTTTTTTAAGATTTTTGTGAAATTATTCCTGCTATGCTTTCCAGTTGTTTTCCTCTTCAGAGACTTTCAGCTAAGTTTGTAGGCTCACTGTGCAGTAAACAATTTAATATTAAACTGTAGGAACAACAGCCATTTAATGCTTAACCTTTTCCTTCCTCTATTACCACCAATAAGCAATGACTACACTCCAGGGGTGGGATCAGCCTATTTGTAGGATTAAACCTGCATACAAAAAAGGCAGAAAAATCTCTTGATTAACATCCCTGTTTGCATACTTACTTTGGAAACCTTCAGAAGAAGATTTTTTGCCACTCCAGAGAGATCAGCCTGATCACTGAACACCTCTGTCACACCCATTTTCTTAAACAGGCTCTTAACATCATAGGAACCAGAGACAGAGAATTTTGGAAGATCCAAGTAGATTTCTCTTTTCAAAAATAAATAAAAATTTCAGTTTGTTATTGCAAGATCCCTTGAAGCAATATCTGTTGCAGATATGTATTCATCCCAAATACCCATGGTACTAAGGCTTGGCTTTCTAAGACAGTGATAAATCCCACGTCAGAGAGGCAGAAACTGAGGCACCTATCCCACCAACCACAGTCTGATCCGTGGTGCAGGGGTAGAGTGATGGGTTATGAAAGTGACTGACTGGAAAGTATCCAGACTGGAGAAAAAGAAATTGTATTTTCTTTTGACCTGGATTCCTCCTACTGGAGGCAGGTTCCTGAGGGCAATCTACCCATGTTCAGGATACTCACAACTGGGAGCTGTGACTGGGGGAGCTGAGAGGGTTCCCCTTTGGTTTGGAATCAGATGATAGCTCATCTGAGTCAACGAAACGAGTAGTGCTCTTTCCTCAGAGCTGTACTTAGGAACTCATCATGGTATCCTAAGCTTTACCTTTACTGGATGAGTAGTTTGGGCTTGTTCAATATTTAAACAAAGCCACAATTAAAATACTACCTTTTTTCAAGTGATCTCAACCAGTTAGACACTGTTTCTTTTAGCAGAGCATCTTCCACCTGTTTCATTGTCCCTTCATCAGGCAGAACAAACAATGAAGTAACATTTCCTTTGTATGGGATTTCTACTACCCAGCAAGACATCTTCTTATCCCTGTGGACATTAAAGTAATTTTTTTGATGCATCATTTTGACCTTAACAGAATTCTTGGCATCCAAAAAGAAGTCATCATCTCTTGTGTTGAAATTGTTGAAAGGTTTCTCCCAGGACCCTTTGAAAAAAAGAATGAGTATAGAATTGAAAAAAAGGGACTAATAAAGGCATGTCACATTCATTGTTGCTTAAAATAATATATTTGAACTGTAGAGACAGCAACAAGCCTATCTCAGTTTAAGGATGCTTGTTCCCTGGCCATGGAACAAGCTTGTTCCCTGGCCATACCTCTTTTCAATGGTTTTAATAAAAAATCACACAAGAAAAGTAGAGGTTGAGGCTTGCAGGGGCAAAGAGATGAGCCTTTGCCTGTTCGGATAATGGTAAATCTTTCACACACTCCAAGCTTCAGGCTTACTCCTTTCATGCAAGTGTCCTTGCACAGCCAAACACCTGTGCCTTTCAACAAATGATCATAAGTTCTGAATATCTTCAGCTCTGAACCTGGTTTAAAATTTATATGACATTGATCAGTACTTCTGCAGGTTCTTTTATTTTTCATTCTTTTTAAAATTTCTTGTATAGAAAATTATTATTCATACCTGTCTTTCAAATATTTTCCTGTATAATTTAAAAATAGAAAGATGTGTTTTAAATTAGATGATAGGATGTGTTCACAATGTGAAAAAGTTTTGTTTTTTAGAACTTCTGGAGCTTATTTGTATAGCTGCTACCCATGTCTGTCACTCACCTTTAAAGAAAATGTAGTTAATGAGAACCATCACTGTTTCCGGATCAAGACTCTTGACTAAATCAACAATTTTGCCATGTGTTTTTGTTTCCACGTACTTATTGATTTCCCTTGTAGCCTCTGGAGGATTCTGGAAGTTGCTAGAAACAGCTTCAGCATGATAAAAATTTGTGACATGATCCAAAAAGTTTTGAAGCAGTTCCACTTGGTTATCTACGAACAGGGCATTGCCCATGTTCAACTGGACTTCTCGGTGAGGGTCATTCAGCAGCTGGAGGATATGCTGAAATCCCTCGTGAATCTCCTGCTCCTCTATCTCTGTCAGGTTGAAGGCAAGGCCTTTGTGCAGCTCTCTGAGAGTGTTTGATCTGGCCCCCAGGGTGAGCATTGTAAAGACAGTGGAGATGCTCAAAGGAGAGAAGAAAATGTTCCCATCACCCAACTCATCTCTGATCTGCTTGTAAAACTTAAATCCAAATTCAGCATTGCTGGGGGCTAGCTTGACATAAGGCAAGTTTTCACCATCAGCGTGGGACTGGTCTTCTGGGGAATGGGGTTTTTCCTGCTGTTGACCCTGGACTTGAAGTTCAAGAAGCAACAAACACAAATACAGTGCAGACTTCATTGTCCTTCTGAATAGTTCTGTTAAGAAAGAACAGAGTAACTTTTAGATCTAGAGAAGTTTTTCTTTACTGGATAAAAAGATTTTGTGTTCTAGATACTGATTTTCAGATGTCAGTCATTAGAACTACTATTCTTTTTGGAAATACTCTTCTGCTTTTCGTCTGGACAGTCTGTTTCTAGTTAGTTNGAGAAGTTTTTCTTTACTGGATAAAAAGATTTTGTGTTCTAGATACTGATTTCAGATGTCAGTCATTAGAACTACTATTCTTTTTGGAAATACTCTTCTACTTTTCCTCTGGACAGTCTGTTTCTAGTTAGTTCTCTTAGTTTATGACCGATGAGCAAAGGAAACAAGACAATAATGTGGCATTGCCAGGGAATAATCAGCTTTCCTGAGGTATTATGTGTGAAAGAGTTCTTGCTTCTGACCAGCATGGCCTCAGTGCATTCCTAAATGCCTTGGGGTACGTGGCTGAGTTCATGTATTGGCACCCATGTATCTGATAGTATTTTGGCAGAGGGACCAACTTTTGTTGATACGTTTCTGTGGTACCCATGGTCTTGTTATGACTTTGGTTTTCAAGCACTGCAGAGATACAGTCAGTTATAGCAGTGTATAAAATCCACCTAAATACTCAGCCCTTAAACTATTTATATATTTCTGCTCCTACATAACAACTCTGACTCAAGACCTGTATTATTGCAAGATCTTACCTTAAGTGTTTCAGCAAATTGAGGATAAATCAAGAAAGTTTATTGACACTCTCTATTGCACATAATCTATCCATAAAGTTGCAAAGCTCAAAACTCAAGAGCTTAGGAAAAGCTACAGTGGAATCTGCCTTGCTGTGTGTATGTAATTTGATGACCTTCCCTCTTTAACTGACATAAGCAAATTCTACATAACCCCACAGTCTCTCTTCTGTCCCTTTGGGGGAGGAATCATGCAACAAATTGGAGAAGAATGCTCTCCATATAGTGCCTCAGCTCAATTATCTCAAATAACAGAAACTCAAACCCATGAAGCAAGCAGTGGCCCTCAGGGAAATAGAGATGGTCTGAGTACTGTTCACAGCAGCTGTATACTTCTCCTGGAGAATGAGATTCCGCCCAGAATCTGCCTCAGGCTGTGTGTCTAATGCCAGATTCAGGTCTTGTGCCAGACATTTTATGAGGAGTTGCTATTTCCAGGCTCCCCCTTTTTTAGATGTCCATTATGAAAAACCGGAGATGTAAGCTGTTGAAGTGCTGAGTATGGGAGCTATGCTCAGCATGTCTAAAATACTGGTATAAACACTGACTCAGAAAAAAAAGGCATTCTAGCTTTTGATAATTCATTTTGTTCTGGTAACAAGTCGTTTCATAATTCCCTAAATATGATTTTGAGAGAGACTGATTTCTCTTCCAGGCCACTTGACTGCAAGTAGCCTGGTCTTTAAGCACAAGGGACAGAAATGGAGCTACTCTCATAAGCCCGGCATCAACCTGGAAGAGCTGGGACATTGAGATTTCAACTAAATTTACTCCTCTGGGAGCAGAGACAAGGTTTTGTTCTTCATCTTGGTATTGACTGTTGAGTATTCATTTTGGGCCTCATATCCCAGTCATCCTGTCACTATAGCTAGGAGCTGGATCACTGAAAGAATTCTGCTTCAAACATTCAGAACATGCTTCCAGACGCTAAAACAATTTCCAATTACTGTACAAAATAAATTAATCTCAGCAGTAAATAGCAGGGATCACATACAGCATAAATTCAAAGACTTCTAAGAAAGTATAATATGGTACTTACCATGCTGGACTTTTCTTTCCCAGTGCTACTTTCCTCTTATTCACTTGCTTCCTAGTATTAATTTAATGTCCCCTGGTAAATATTAAACAGAGCAAATAAAAGTTATTTGCAAAGCAAAGATTGAGTAAACTATTTTTTTTCTGGAAATCAAACATTTAAAGTCTTTTTCCCATCACACAGCCAGAATGATGCCAGCACCTTGGGCTCTAAAGGGGGAGAAAGACCAGGGACTTTGTTACTCTTGGCTCAAACTAAACTGTGAGTAAAAGAGCTTTACCAATAACCGTGGTAAATGAGTTCCTGAAAACAGAACATGCAAAGAATTGGAAAGCAAAGAAAAGGCTAAAACCATGAATGCCCTATCCTGCTGAACTTTCTGCACAGGATACCCTGATGCAACAATGCCATCTAATTGAGTACCCAAGGCAGCAGCAATTTTGTTCAGGTACAGCTCCACCCTGC
>VYZQ01035086.1:21008-41901 GCA_013400655.1 Mystacornis crossleyi | reverse complement strand
AAGCCCGGCATCAACCTGGAAGAGCTGGGACATTGAGATTTCAACTAAATTTACTCCTCTGGGAGCAGAGACAAGGTTTTGTTCTTCATCTTGGTATTGACTGTTGAGTATTCATTTTGGGCCTCATATCCCAGTCATCCTGTCACTATAGCTAGGAGCTGGATCACTGAAAGAATTCTGCTTCAAACATTCAGAACATGCTTCCAGACGCTAAAACAATTTCCAATTACTGTACAAAATAAATTAATCTCAGCAGTAAATAGCAGGGATCACATACAGCATAAATTCAAAGACTTCTAAGAAAGTATAATATGGTACTTACCATGCTGGACTTTTCTTTCCCAGTGCTACTTTCCTCTTATTCACTTGCTTCCTAGTATTAATTTAATGTCCCCTGGTAAATATTAAACAGAGCAAATAAAAGTTATTTGCAAAGCAAAGATTGAGTAAACTATTTTTTTTCTGGAAATCAAACATTTAAAGTCTTTTTCCCATCACACAGCCAGAATGATGCCAGCTCTAAAGGGGGAGAAAGACCAGGGACTTTGCTACTCTTGGCTCAAACTAAACTGTGAGTAAAAGAGCTTTACCAATAACCGTGGTAAATGAGTTCCTGAAAACAGAACATGCAAAGAATTGGAAAGCAAAGAAAAGGCTAAAACCATGAATGCCCTATCCTGCTGAACTTTCTGCACAGGATACCCTGATGCAACAATGCCATCTAATTGAGTACCCAAGGCAGCAGCAATTTTGTTCAGGTACAGCTCCACCCTGCCCTAAATGACATTATCTGATGGGCTCAGAACACTGGATAGCTTTTTGAGGGACCCTTGATGAGTATTTTAGAAACTACTAAAGTGAAAAGCAAAGCATAGCATGGCTTGACAAATAACAAAAATAAGAAAACAAAGGAAAGAATGAAATAGGCAAACTTTTCCACAGCAAAATGTTAACTGGGGAGAAGAGAGATCTTAACCCCTTGTGCTATGTATGCATAGGATAAGCATGAATTATATACATACCATACGTATCTTACACTGGGATCCCTCTCAGAGGAAGCTGAAACAGGCACAATTTAGTTATTTAAAAGGTTATTTAAGGATGAGGTGCATGGCACTTATCCTAATTAGCAATGAGTAATTATTTCCATTGAATGTACATGATTTTGCCCCAGGTAATCTTACAATTTATCTACACACAGGAATCAACCATCATTGTTACTGCTGTGTAACTACTTTCTCTTACGAGACAGAGGCATGGTTGGTCAGAATATATTCCTACAGAGAGGGTTTTTTTTTTCATGATATGTGCAAGTACCCAGAAAGTTTATTGCAGTGTTATGTAAAATGACCAAGTCTCAGGAGTAGCAAGTATGCCGTTGCTTAACTCTAGCAAAGACAAGACATTTTTCTCAAGCCTAGGCCTGCCTACATAGATAGCATTAATCTTTCAGCCCAGTCCTAATGCTTGTCTAACCATCTGCAGGGTGCTACTGTTTCTTGAGAGGAAATTTCTGGCAACAACAAAGCTGCTGCGATGATTCCTCTTCTCTCTCCCAGGAGATGCAGCAGCATTCAGCATGTCAGGGAGAGAGTGGAAAGTTGCTTCTGTCCCTACTCACAACTCCCAGGCACCAGATCCTTTGACCCTGGCCCAAGCTTTTTCCTAGATAAGATTTTGACCAGCAGTTATGGCAGACCCACAATTAATCATTTTCAAAGAATCAGCTTCCCAGGAATTCCAGACAGACCAGCATGGGTAATGAATCCATCAGTCATGCCCAGTCCTTTGAAAAATCTCCCTTAGGTCATAGGTGCCAGAAATAAGAGATTCTTGGATAATATATGTCACTTCTGTTGAAGGCAATGGAAAATGAAGGTGAATCACCACACGTGGGTATCACCTGCATGGCAGCCAGGTGACAAGTCTGTGAGAACACAGGGAGAGGAAAGCAGTTTCTTACTTCACTGCTCATTCCTGTTGTTGAAAATGGCTGTGTCCCCAGAGCAGAGGGAAATGCAAGCCTAAACTAGAAATTTTGTGTAGTTTTGCGAAGGGAGAGCCATCCAGGGGAATTGCACAGAAGAGAGTATGAAGGTCCTGGATGCTTTGAGATAAATGGTGGCTGGGACAGGCAAACTCTTGCCCCAGGAACCAGGGGAGTCATATAAAGGACTGACAAACCTGCTTTTCCCATTGGCCTGATAATGGTCTATATGGAAGGAATTAAGGAATAATTTCATTATCTCTCTCCCTACTCTCTGCCAGTGACTCTGCTCAGTTATGCAATGAATCTTGGTTCCTCCTTACAGGAGCAGTTTCATCCCATGTCATTCCCTTATTTCTGTTGCTGCTTGGTCATCTGATTATTATATGATAGCTTTGCAAGTTATGCTTGAGGGCTTCCCAGGGCAAAGGATTTCTGACTGTAAAAACAAAACATCAGCAAGATAAGGATTGAGAAATGTTAAGTGTGTACATTGTATGATAAATCCTTATGCAGCCATTTCTTGTTTCCCTATAAAAACATATCATTCAAGGTATATCTACAAAAGTTCATCTAAATAAACTTCTTGACATATGTGACTCCTGATTAAAATCAGGAGATTGGTATCATTGCAAAACTGGTGTAAATGGAATAAAAATCAAGTTCTTTCAGTAATTTTATCTTTTTCTGTAAAGGGCATCCCAAATATACTTCCCATGTCTTAAAAATTATTTCATCCTTTTCTCCTCAAATAAAGAAAGTGCTTTGGGCTCCCATTTCAAAAACCAGCATGACTAACAGAAAGAAAAAAAAGCTGAAGACTAAGAAAAATTCTGTGACAGAATTGGAAGTAGAAACTAGACCTTTTGTACTTTGTTTTCAGCTGTTTTCACCAGTGCAGTAGGAATCTTTGAACTAAATTTTCATATAAACTCATCATGTGCTAGAAAAGAGGTGTATAACCAGAACCAAATACTCAATTTTTTTTTCTTCTGTGCTATATCTCAGAAGAAAATAAAGTCCTTTTATTATCAGGTGTGATTCCTTTTCTCATAACAGACATTTTAGCTCAGATGATTATTTCATCAGTGTTCAGAAAATAATATTTTGTATTTTCTACTTTGTCCGTACCTAATCTCCTAGCATCGAATGAAAAGTGTTTCCAAGAGCATACAAGCATTTAAGGCCTGATGTGAATTCCACCGGAGTCAATCAGCCAGCATTTTAATGTTCAAGATGGGTAGTCTGGCACTGACAGCTCATCTCAGATTTTCCTGATATATTTTCCAATAAGTTCTCAGCTGAAGATAGTGGAGTTGTAGACATACTTGGCACCACCAAAGCTTTTCAAAACTAGTTGTTACAAATTTTATAAAAAAACCACTCAAATAAAACGGGTGAAAATAAGTAATAGTAGGTAGACTTCAAGACCAAAATTTTGCTCTCAAAATGAATCTTAGCTTGAATTTCTTTTTTCAAAAAATACAGCAAACTTAAGTAGTTAAAACAACAGACCAAACCCCTTAATTAATTATAATGGTACAAGAACTTAGAGATGGAATGTGTAACTCCCAGAATTAAAATAAATGACAGAAAATGAAAATTGGTGTGCCCTCCTGAGTGTCAGTGAGGTTAGAGGCCAGCCCTTCCAGCACCTGAGCCTGGCCAGTGGCTCTGGAGACCAGAGGAGCAGCGCAAAAGCAGCAGAGAAGCTGACCAGGAGGAAGAAAACACTCTTGCCAGGTTCTCGGGCAGTCAGTTGTCTGTAAAACTGTAAGGGTGTCTTGTTTCTGAGGACTATCCCCTGGCAGGACCCAAAAGGATCTCCACTGTGGGCTTGCTGTTCCTGTGGAGCTTAGTTTTCTGCTTGTGGCCACTGAGCTGCTGACAGTAAAGGACAACAGGCTCATGTGCGACAAAGGAGCATTGCATGCAGTCATGGATAAAGAAAAAGTAAAATTGTAAATAGATTTCCTATCTGGGTACCATGCCAAAAACAACTCCTAAATTCATCCATCTGGCCCTTTGAGAACTTCTATAGTTATTATTTTATCAGGTTAAAGCCACATTTGTCATTCTGATTTGTCAGTAAAATAATTTTTAAAAATATTTAGCAATCAAAAAATATGAGTTTTGCTTTGGTCTGGCACTGTCTTTGAGAATGAATTGGTCACCTGGGATTTGGTTATATCTCTATGACTCAGCACTAATTTGGCAATAGTATTACTGCAGTTATGGTCTGCTTTATTTAACATCACTGTCAGATTTGAGGAGTGGGGAGCTATGCACTTTATCACCTCCACCTCTGCCTGCCTCTGCACAGTTGTTGGAAGGTGAGCTGCATGATGTTGGCCTTGGGTGCTGAGCCTGTCTCAACAAGGGATCCACCTGCTAAGGGGGACTCTCCAATGGCCTTTTTCTGCCAGCTCATTCCAGTTTGCAGTGTCAGGCCACATCTAGCAAGCAGCTGAGTCCTTGAACTAGTGACAGACTTTCTGGATCATAACAAAAATCTTGGTTTCCTTATTTTTAAGGAGGAAAGGGGATATAGATGATGGACAATGCCTATGCTTCCACAGTAAGTTGTATCACATTTTAAATTGCATTCGAGTTCATTTATGTTACAATGTAATAGAATTAAACTTTCATATTTTGTGCTTCTTGATAGTTTCTATGTGCTCTGCTGTAGAGTGTAGAGTGTGTCTGGTATCTGCATCATCAAAGCATTGCTGCATCATCTAAGGACCAGCAGAAATCCTTAATGAGGAGCAGCCTTTTGAAAATAAGCATGCACAATTATTGTGAAATAAGCATACACAATTACAGCAAATGCACAGGACTAATCAGGAGAGACCACCCAAACACATCTGTGCTAAGTACATGGGAGTCTCGCAGGCTGTGACTTGAAGTAGTTTTGAAGGGCGTTTCTTGAACTGCTTAGTCTTATTCCACATCACGGTTTCCAGTTCCCTCATTTCTGAGAAGTAGTTGTGAAGGCCTATCAGCATCACCTGGAACTTAGTGCCATTCAAAAAATACAAAGAGCCAGCAGATGGGGAGCTTATAGGGCTGAGCGACAGAGGGATACTTTCCCACTCCCCTGTTCACTCTGGCTCCATTTGTCCCAGTACACCGAGCAGTTCTGGGGAACAGACCTGGCCATCAGCCTGCAGTCACTTACATTCTTAATCTTTTAGTACAGTTTCAGAGACATGCCACCATGTGATTCTTCCAAACAAGTGCTAAGCATGATTTTGGAGTTAGCACAGGCCAAGGGACATTTCCAGTAAGTAGACTGGATGACTTGCAGGGTCAGAGTTAAGCAATGTGGATATGACCTGTGATGAGCCAGTTGACCTCATGGTTAGAGAACAGATCTTAGAGCACTTTATTTATCAGCATAGATGTAAACTCTGAAGATAGGATTAATCTCAGTGCTTGTTTTTTCCCTCCCGGGTATTCATATCCTATCCCTTTTGAACATCCACTTCGAAGGAACTTCTATTTACAAGAAATACAAGATTAAATCTATAATGCAATGCCAGTAGAACCTTTTGGATATCTAGCAAACTGAAACATTCCCCAGCACTGCTTCCACATAGGATGTTTGTGTAGAGTTTATTACATTGACGGCCAACTCAAAGAAGCCAGCACTATGTGGGTGGATGCCTTCACCTGTGAATGTCATAAAGGAGAGTATGGAAAAAGACTTGACCTTCAAAGGAAATGTCTAGGCTTGGTCTGAAAGTGGCTGACTCTCCCAGTGTGTAATTTGCAGCTATGCCTTCTTTCTACTGGAAACCCTACCAATGTTAGAAGTCAACCTGTAGGTTGCAGAGAATTCATTTGGATTTATCCACTTAAATTTTATTTGTTTACAGTGTTTTGACTGAATCTCTCAGCTGGATATTACCTGGCTTTTCAAATATGGCACTGATCACTAAAGGGCTGATTTATAAAATTCTTCACAATTCACAAATAGGTATAGCTCAGTGGTTATTTTCTATGGAAGGACGAAGGAAAAAGAGTGTTTCTAAGAATGACTGCACTCTTTTCTGACTTCTTTGTAAAAAGAAAATTGTTAGTAACTGTTGTATATAATTTTAATCACAATGGGCAATAATTCCATAAAATGCAATTCAAATCAATAAGACCAGTCACTGACTAATCATTTTTCAGTTGGGTTTACGATTTTTCCCATGAAGAGGATGCTCTGAGTATATTGGTCAACAATCAACAGCAAAAATGGATGATTGAATTTAACGATGGGGGGAGCAGAATGAGGAAGAAAATCTATGCTGCTGGCTGCTGCAGCCTCTGTGCCATTCTCATGAATCTTCAGCAGGGCCTTGTGAGTAGCCTACAATAAAATACAGCAAGAATTAATTTATGTGGAAGATGTGGTGTGAAATTATTCAAATTAACACAAAGTTAATTCAACTACTGCCTTTCACAAAAATTGCTGGTAAGCCAGGAACCAGGAAGAAGAACACTCACTACAGCCCATTGTGGGTTTTTTAGCAATATTTCTCAATAAGCAAATATTTACACATTCAGTGTTCCTCACCACAAGTGTATCAATGCAGACCTTAGCAACTGCACACCTTGTGGAATTAACTGAAAGTAAATAGTCAAGCAAATTCACAGGGAATGTCAGTTTCAAAGGGAAAGGAAGTGGGGCTCCAGAACTGCTCTGTATGTATTCCTAACAGCACGGGCATTACAGTTTAGCTGGGCTGAAATTCAATCTTAATACCAAATTTTTTATTAAATTATTGTTGGGCATTTTTAATCTTTTTCTCTTACTAGCCCCAAACTGATAGAAAATTGTAAGTGCTGTTTTCAGAATGGCTGTAAAAATGTTAGTCTTTATCTTCACATTATTTTCAGTAAATGGGATGTTTTCCTCAAGTCTGGTCCATTTTACATTTTTAGCACTCAAAAGAGCCTTCAATGGTAACAGCAGTTGTTAAATCCTTTAAAATTATAGAATACATGGTAGGAAAAGGATACTTTTTTGTTGGATATGCTGATGCAAGACATCCACAATGCAGTTATCCATAAGCACCTCTTTCACACGCAGAAAATATGCTGTGTTTAGTTTCCTGGTTAAATGCTAATTCCACCCCTCCATCCACCCTCCACCTTTGCCGGTCAGACAAAAGAAAATATCCTTATCTCCAGATCTTGAAGAAGTGTGAGGGAGTTTAAAAGGGCTTTATCAACTAAATGTTCTATTTCAAATTATCAGCCAGCCCTAGCAATAAGTAAAATTTCACAGGTGAGCTTAGGGCAAGGCAATTGTCTGTAAAAGAATCCACAGATGGTTGTTTCTGCTGACAAACTTACTTTTGAAACCTTCAAATCAGGGTTTCCTGTGATTCCAGACAGATCAGCCTGATTAGAAAACACATCAGTTACACCCAGATTCATTAAGATCTCCTTTAAGTCATAGGTGCCTGAAATTGATAGTTTTGGAATACGCAATTCCATCCTCCTGTTAATTCAAAAGAAAATTATAGTAGTTATTGTAATCAGAGCATGCCTTGGACTGAAGATTCCCAACTTGCTGGTAGTTCTTCTGTGCTAAAATGCTAGTCTTTTCATCTAAAAAACATGGCAAGAAAAAGAGGATGGGAAAATGCTGGTCTGGAAGATGGAGGAAGAAAGACATCAGTTCATGTTTCTTGTATGATTCTGCAACACAGTCACTTGATGAGACAGTAAGCAGTAGCGCTGCCAGCATTTTTGGGACAAAGTTTGCACTCTTTTTCTAACCTTAGAAGTTCTGCTTTTGGAATTCACACCCCATTCCCTCTGAGGGATCTGACTGCTATGTCAAAGTATTACCACTGTTAAAACATTTTGCTTGAGACAAAGGAAATGGAGACACTTAGTATCAACTAGAAAATGTGGGGGGGAAAAAGAATTAAGCTTCCCACCTCAGAAATCTCTTCTCTCATCACAAGGCAATGTTGATTCTAAATTTTCCTGAAAGTATCAAATAATTTGTCTTGCCCTTTATACTTATTCCATTGTTTAAACCTCCCATCAAAAATACAAGATAGTAACTGTAAGACCTGACCATAGCATTCAGACTTTGGATTCTGACTACCTTGAATCATCAAATCAAAATTCTATATTTACCATCTTTGAAGAGATCTTTCCCATTTAGAAACAGTTTTTCTTGTCAGGGCATGTTCCAACTGTTTCATTTTTCCTTTATTGGGCAGGATAAACAATGCTGCAACATCTCCCTTGTAAGGAATCTGCACCACCTCGCAAGACAGCTTCCTGTCAGAGTATGCTTTATAAAATCCATCTCGAATCATCATCTCCACTTCAACTGAGGTCTTTGCATTCACATGGAAATAGTCCTTGTGAGTCCCCTTAATATTGAAAGGATTTTCCCAGTAGGCTTAAAACCAAAAGAGAAAGAATGGAATTGAATACTTTTTTCAGTGAGAATATATTAATACAGTCCAGACTAATGTACAAGAAATAAACCCATATCTGAAGATTTACACTTATACTTGAAGATAGAAATTATTCAAAGTTTATTAAAGATCTTATTCTCTGTCATCTTTGCTGTACTGTGTTCCCTAACAAATATCCCAGGTTAAATTTTGTACGGACTTTTACAATATCTTTCTAAGTCAGATAAATCAAATGAAGTAACTTCATCATATTACCTTAAGTTTTATTTGAAGCAAATGGAAACTGACCAGAATCCAGTGACTTGCTATCTGTTTTCAGAATATTGCTTGTAAAGAAAATTTCACAGCAGATGCCTGACTTTTAGAAGGTGGCATGTTAAGCTCCTCACATGCTTTTTTATGTTTTTCATCTTGTGGCACTAAGGAAAATCTCACATGCCAGAGAAACACAAACCTTTGGACCTGAACATAACTCCAGTACGGTAAATGGAATAAGACCTCAAGGTCTTTAGTCTTCACAGTGGCTTTCTCCTGATGTTTATTCAATTGAATTTTCTATTATATTTTATTTTCTATTAAAACAGGCCATTCACTAAACAGATAGACAAGGATTACAGCTCGCCAAATACTTGTTTCTGAGTGGGAAATTCCATGTATGTCCTGCATGCTGCTACAAATGAACATCTAAGAAGAAGTTAATCACTGCCAAAGCAATGCATTCAAATACCTCTTGGTATATGTGTAATGTGATGACAAGGTGTAGAACATTTGGACTCCAACTCCAGAGGTACCTACTCATTTAATAGTCATGGACTGTAAGTAAATTAAAGTTTTTGGCAATTTTGTTAATCATCATCTTCAGAATTTAGTTTTCTACTTCACACATACAATGTGAAAACATTTCAATCTTTAAAATAATAAGAAGATGAAGTCTGACAAGAAAATTTAACAATGCATGAATCTCTTGTGCTCTGGCAATTCCCTGAACCTGAATATTGCAAGTAAATGAACTTCTATGCTTAGAAGTCTAAATATATGCTAGAAAAGTTTAGATGTGGGAGAGGCTTCAAAGTTGAAGCCTTTCAATTTTTTTTTCATAATAGTCTCATCTAAACACATTCATTTAAAAATTATTCAGAAATAACTTGGTGTACTTGTTTTAGTGCAGGTGAAACAGCACTAAACAGATGAAGTAAGTGGCATCTATGTAACTTACCTTTGAAATAAATGTAGTTAACAATTACCATCAGAGTGTTGGGATCAAGGTCCTCAAGTATTTGGTTTATATTCCCATGGGTTTTATTCTTTACGTAATCATTGATCTCTTTTTTAGCTTCAGTGGAATTCTGGAAGCTACTAGAAACTACTTTTCCTCTGTACAGTTTTTTGATATTCTTCAGAAATGTTTTCATTGGCTTCAGCTGTTTGTCCATGAACAGGGTGTTCCCCATGCTCAGCTGCACCTGGCTACCAGGGCGGTTCAGCAAGAGGAGGAGATGATGAAAGCCATCATGTATCTCCTTCTTCTGGATGGTGGTGAGGTTAAAGGCCAGTCCTTCCAGCACCTGAGCCTCGCTAGTGCCTCGAGAGCCCAGGGCGAGAAGGGCAAAGGCAGCAGAGATGCTGACTGGAGAAAAGAAAATGTTCTTGCCAGCTTCTTGGGTGGTTGCTTGCCTGTAAAACTGAAAGGCAAAGTCTGTATTGCTGGGGACTATCCTTTGGCAGGACTCAAGAGGATCTCTCTCATGGGAATGCTGCTCCTGGAGGTCAGTTGCCTCAGGCTGGTCAGCGTGGTGGTCAGTCTGTGTCAGGCTGTGGGCATTGAGGTGAAGCATGGCCACCAGCAAGCACAACGGGAGGGTGGCCTTCATCATTCTTCACAGCTGCTGCATGGACAAAGAACAAAAGGTCTTGGATACTAGAGGTCAGTTGTATCGACATCTCATCTTTCATTTGTGTGCTACTGCCTTCCAGTGGTAATCACTGTTATCCCCTGACCGCCTCCTTTGCTATGGAAGTGTTTTTTTTAAATCCTTGTGCTTCTGAGTTTACCTGCAATTCCTGTCCATTGCTGCCTACTTCAGTTCTGCTTTACTCCCCCTACAAAAGTTCCTTGTTAGCAGGGAAAGAAGCATGTGAGTATTAAAGAAAAATAAGAGTTCAAGGGAGAGAGGAAATGAAAAGGCACTTTTTTTTAACGGCGAAGCAACACATCAGAAGCATTCTGATTAAGTCTTTTATGTTTATCTCTTAAGAACTCCTAGGATTATTATGCTAGTAGGGTTTGAATGAGGTTTATGTTAAGTGACAGTGCCATATCAAAGGAAAACAATACAAGATTACAGCATTCAAAAGCGCTATTTCTCTTACTCCTGACTCATTTTAACATACAAAGTGACTCATCATAAGGGCTGGTAAAATTTTTCTGCTTCAATACCTGACTAGATTAGAATATGTTTATTTTAAAAGACCACTCGTGTCACTTGTTTTCCAGATGGGTTCCTTCTTTTGTGTATACCACATCTTGTTACAGGGAGGTGAGACCATTGGTGTGGACTTGGTCCACCTCCTGTCTTTCCAAATTTCATATCAGCAGGAAAGTATCCTTTTTTAGGGTAAATATAATTAAGGCCAGAGTAGTGCTCAGCAGCAAGACTGGATCAGGGCACCTCGGACATTTGTAGTGACTGTGAATATTTTTTTTTCTTTGTTTACTGCTTTCTCTTTTACCAGTTAGACTAAGAACATGCTGGGGTGATTTGTGGTGTCTAAGATGCTTAACTTGTCAAAAAAACCAGGTAAGAGTTATTCCCATTAAAAAGGTGGTACCAGAGACTAGAAAAGCTCAAAATAGCCTTTGCCTAATGTCCTACTTGAAACAGAACAGCTTCAGGCAACAGATCGCAGATTACCTGCTCACCCCCCAATCAATGATAAAGGCACTTAAAGACATGGGTTCAGCAGAGCCAATGAGATGTTTACTGCGATTTTATCCACCCTGCAGTAGCATTCTGACCACTAAGGTTTGGGTGGAAAGGAGCTGGCTTGTCTTTCTGCTGCTTTGCTCTGTGTGATCTGGTAAATTGTAATTTATGGAGGACTTTGGCACAGGAAAATCAGTTTGTGAATTCTGTCTGGACCATCTCAGTGTAAGCAAGACATTTACTCATTCACTTCAGTTTTGGTTTCCTAGTTGTAAGCTTTAGGGAAAAATAGTAATGATAAGTAAAATTGACAGTTGAGAAATCAGAATACTTCTGTTATTGAGGCAGATTTCTTCTAGGTGTTTTTGTGCTATTTGGGATAACTATTCAGAGCAGAGTTATACTCTGTGGAGCTGCTATAATGAATCCCCAGAATTTGCTATTCAATATTTCTTGAAATTAAGTTCAGCTGTCATTTGAGTGCTTAGAAACTAGGTTTCATCCTTGAAAGTAGATGTGCTTTATGACTCACTTAGCTAAACAGCATACAGCTGGGTCAAAATCATTACGGTAAAGATAACTGGGTACTTACTTTACATTCAGAAGGCTCTTGCTCTCAGTGGGCTGTGCTGTGTGTTGCTGCTTTGCTCGTACTGCTGTTTTCCTCTGTTAAACATTACATGACTTCAGATACGCATTACCTAGAAGCACAAAGCTGAATGCTGATGAAGCCAGTGTTCTTGGACCCTGTATGTGTATGTCACCATCTCTTCACTCCAAACAGAGAGCAAAGACCCCAGGGCCCAGCTGGTCAGTAGAGCAAAGTGTTACATCCCAAAGGGTATGCAACTCCTAAGCAAATATTTATTGGAAATGATATTTTGATGTCAAGAGCAGCTACTCTGCCCTGTGTGCTAACTGAGATGGATGTAACCGTTCATCTGGAGATGCAGTTTTGCCCAGCACTAAGCTTTGAAGGCCAGGGTGAGGGAGCTACAAGGAGCACCACTTGTCCTCAGTCATGCTACCCAGCTTACTGGACTCCAGTTATGTGTCAACATCTTGTCTTTTATTTCTACACAGTAGAAACCCCAGTGGTCACTACTCAGAAGCCAACGAGTCCTCTTGGCCTCATAAATAAAGAGGGTACCTCATTCAGTCATGTAGGAATGGTGAATTTAACTCTGTGACAATTTATTGAATAATCTCCTCACAACCAAATGATTTTTTCTGTGTCTCTGTTAAGGACCACCTCACCTATCAAGATCTGAAAAGTGCTTAACGTAGGCTTTAACACTTGAAAAAGCTGTATAAAATATGTGCCATCACTGCAAGTACCCAAAGACAAGGCTGGACAAATGCAACAGCTCTAATGTATATGAATAGCAACTTAGTCTCAAATACATCAAACAATAGCAAGTGATGGAAGAGAGTAGCCCAGAAATATTAACCAGTAATAAATCAAGGTGGTCCCAAACAGTAAGTCTCATCCTTCTTACAAAGATATATTTCCTGGGAATCTTCCAAAGGAAGGTAAGTGCTATGAAGCAGGTTTACCACCATTCACAAATGGATGAACTGTTCAGATGCATGGTTTGATCAGCCAGCCAGGAGAATGCCTGCTTAGTCCCTCTATGCCTCTGCTGCACTTTGCAGGACTTGTTACTGTCGGCCCAGCAAGGGACAGCACAATCCCGTGGATGCTGGGGAGCCAAGGAGATGTGTATGTAAAACAGTGCAGGCACAGCTGTTCCCAGTCCCCAGCTGTGCTACTTTCAGAGATAATTCTTTACCTACTTGGATCCATGGCCTTGGGCATGCAAATAGGTTCTCTGCATGATATTTACAGACTCAACTTTTCTTTTTTTTTTTTTCTAATTTCAGAATACAGCTTAACTCTGCATGCTTGCTTTAGATATAGTCAAAGTTTGCTGTTAGGTATTTTGAATTTGTATTTTTCCTTACTAGAGTACCAGTTACTGCCATCCCTTGGAGTGCTTGTCAGGTGAGGCTTGTTGGAGCAGCCTGTCTTCTATTTTTGTCAGCCACAGAAACTCTGCATTTAAATTAAATGAATGTATAAGCCAGAATGCCTGATGGCACATATGCAGTCTTTAAGGGAAAAAGAGACAGGTGCTTATGGTGCTCCAAGACAGTTGGGCTGTTGGTGGTTCTGGCACTTCTTGAGTCACAGAGGTGAGCAGCATTAAACATTTACACTTCTGTTAAACATTACATGGATAAGCAAAAAACCCATAAGAAAAAAAATCTGTGTCTGAGGCCACAGAAAAATGCTGATGTAGCCATGCAGAGAAGGTAGAAGTCAGTGCTCGCAGGGCCAGCTGGCTTTAATGTTTGTTGTCCCCAAACATGCATAATAGCCATCTGCAAACACACTTTGAAGAGGAGAGATCCATGGCCATGAGCAGCTGTACTATCAGACACACTTTCCCAGCTTATTGCCAGCTAGTGACACAAGTGCTAAGGCATCTCCTGAAGTGTATTATGGCCTGCACTGGGGCTTTAGATTTTTGATCATGCAGCTTGGGCACCTGCTTCAACATGGTACAAGAAAAGCAGAGCAGAAGAGGTAATTAACATGTAACTTTTTTTTTTTCCCTGCAAATGAACTTGGCAGCAGTTCAGAAACAGTCCTACATTTAGAGGCCTTCTCTGAGGCTTGGTTTGGTCACAACAGAAGAGGAACCCTGTGCAATGGACTCCACTGTGCAGCTGCAGGGCCAGCTGAAGCAGAAGGTAGCAGGAGAGGGACAGTGCTGTAAAGAATTGTATGCAAGCACTGGGGCTAATTCTGGATTTCCTGCATGACTGAGGTGAACCAAAACGTGCTTCAGTACAGTGAGAAAACTGTGTCAGAGACACAAACACAAACGTTTTTGCTGTTCAGACATTCATCTGTATTAGTCTCTCATTGGATTAATTTTTTTAACTCTTTCAAAATCTGCCTCTCTTTGCTTCAATTATCCGTGTTCTCATGAGGTGGTGGCTTGAAGAATAGGTTCTTTGTCCTACCAGGGAGGTCAGCGGAGGTTCCTCAAGCCAAGAGCTGGTCCACCCCAGGGCCTGCTTCTGGAGACAGTAATGTGTAAAGCTTGCAAACACTGTTCCTAAGTTTTACACCTTAGTTTCTTCCTAAAAATGTGACTGTGTTCTTAAAATTTTATTCAAATGCTTCTTTTAAAAGCTACCTAGCTCATTCATCAGCAAATACTCCGCATGCCTTGCCTGCAGCCCCAGCTGTGCTGGCCCAAGGCTGTCTTCATGTCCTTTCCACAAAGACAGTACTTGCATTACCAAAATTCACCATTGCTTACCCTGGCACCAGACTCCAGCTGAGAGGATGCAGTGACTGTGGGCGGCTGGCTCTGGGGCAGTAGTCAGTGTTAGGTTGAAGAACTTACCTAAAGTATGTCTTGAAGGCATAGATGGTTGCAGTCAGATTTTCCCATTCATTTCTATTCTTGCAACAGGACTGAAAGGTCTGCCCACCCCTGGCCTTCCAGTCAGCAGGGAAGGAAGATGGATGCATGGAAGGTAAGTCACGCTGTTGTTGTGGTTCGTGTAAGAATCTTTCCTGCATTTATTTTCCCACAAGTATTTTTGTTAGCTCTGTTATCCCATTTGACAGAACCCATGTGCTCATTTATAGATGGAGATTAGTATCAGGAACTTGTTACTTTAATGAGTTTCTAATAATTTGCATAATTTGAGAGGTAAACATACCCATTTCAAACAATGATAATAGAAGCTGTAGATGATGAATGGTATTGTCAAATTATCCAGAGGAACATAGATCTATGAGTCACACGTCAGTCAAACATATTATAGCAGGATTTCAGTTTCTGACTGCCATTAAAATCATTACTTCAGTATAACAAACTTGGTATTTCATAATTATAAAATGTATTCAAGATTTTCTCTAATTTTCTTTTAATATCTATCTATGTAAAAAGCTGTTTCAATTAGAGAAATTCTGTGAGAAACACAGCTCAGGTATAAAGGGATTTGCAAAATGGTTGTGTTACCATTTTCACATTTCAAAGCCTTGAAAATAATATTTCATCATTAAAGCCTCAGGAAAGAAAGGATATGATCCAATTTTTTTTCATTCATTAAACTTCCCAAAGTTTCCTTTCTAGGTATTGTATTTATTGATTCTGAGGAAAAGTAGAGTTTATGTATTAAATGTACAGTTTTCTGTGTTGTGTGGAAAGTGAACTTCTTAAACCAGAATGGCTGGAAACAGATTTTTTAAATCCATGTTTATGGACCAAACAAAAAATGTCTTGGTAATCAACCTATACTTCATGAATACATTTGGCAGAAATTTGAAAGAAATATTAAGGTGTTTGATATTTGCTGGCCAAGTTATGTTTTTATCCGGGAGCCCTGCTGTTACTAGAAGAGTGTCTTTTTAAAATTCCAACTTTGAAAACTCTAGTTATACTAGTGGAAAGTTTATCCATGAAAAAGTGTTACTGGTCCTAAGTAGTTATTTAATTTTAAATTTTTTTTCATAGTAATGATTGGCTTAAAAGAGACTTTAAAAACAGCAGTGTAAAATCTTATGTAAGACATGCAAACAGTCTCTGGATGCACTGAAATGTCTCTCAGTGATTTGCTTCATTTTTCTCAGCACACTTGCTAAAGAAACACAATTTTGCTCTTAGCTCTAATAAAAACACAGTTTGTGTGCAAAGTCATTCTGATCTGATGTATTGTGTTTACGCTTTCAGGAGAGACAGCCATATTGATTTTTGGCATTTATGCTAAAGAAAACTCTTCCCTCTCTCTCCCCTCATGTTTTCACTTGGCTAGGACTGTTAGCATTGCTGAATTTCTGTAAGCAGTTACACAGTGGCTGTTCAATGAGCTGTGCCTAACAAAGGAATAAGGCTTAATTAGCCCAGCTTAATCTGACAGTGTGCTGCTGGCACACTATCTGTTTGTACAGCTGGCTAGTGATGCATGTATGCATATGAAATAAAGATCACTCCTTGAAATTTTTCTTTGCTTCTAGTATTGTGTAATTGAATTTCAAGTTGTCTTCTCCAACAGACTCTGCTTCCCTCTGTACAATTTAAAAACAAGTCTCAATTAAGAAGATTAACATATTCTTCAGTTTGAGTTTGATAGAGGCTGTTTTCAAGCTACAAATTTCATATTCTTTTTTAATCATGGCAAAAGTTTGGATCACACAAGAAACCAAAATCCGTGCAGCCAAGCCCCTAATCCTTAATATCTCTGACATGTAAAATTATTTCAGGATGCAAAAGCTCTGAGTACAGCACAGAGGCTGCTTAAAGCAGCATCGGGTCTGCACAGAGATAATAATGGATTAAAGTTTACAGCATCTCCCTTTATATTTTAAAAATATGATTCATACTTTTTTTTGCAATGCTGTTGTTCGTCATGTCTTGCATGGATTTACAAACTCAAAACTCTGAGCCAAGGTTTCATCAGTTGGTTATTTTTGCTACAGACAGTTTAACCTACAGCTGTAATCAGTGATAACCACTGCATAGTGAGGAGACAAGAACTGAATCTACATTCAGCAGCCCTGGCTAGTGCAGCCTCTCTGTGCTTCCCAGCAAAATTCAGCAGGTCTTTGTGAATGTCCTGTAAAGAAAGTGGGAAAATTTCATAGGAACAGAGGTTGGACAGTGAAAGTGCAAAGGGAGGTTGCTGATGCAGTGGCTTCCTGGAGCAATTTCATATGAGGAAACCCAGCCCAGGGACTGGAAGCAGACCTACCTAGTGGAGAGCAGGGAACTGGAAATGCCAGAAAGAGGCTGAAGTGAAAAAGCAAGAGAGAGATATTCTGTGCTTCTCTAACAAAACATGTGCATGCACTTAGTAATAAAATCTTGTTCAACGTCTCTCCATGATGTTGAATGGTTTCTTGCAGCAAACTTATAATCAGTATGGCAGAGAAACATTAAAACTTGGGGATTATAATCAGACATTAAAACATATTTCTAAAACTGTCAGGAAAACAGTTTTCACAAAATCTCCAGGTTTTGTGCCTGTGCAACAGAATCTTAGAATCAAAATCTAAGTTGGAAGAAACCTCCAGAGACCATCTAATCCAGCCCTTTGCTCAAAACATCAGGTTTCTTCGGTACATGTCTCCAAGCACAGGTATTTTGCAACCTCTCTGGGCAACGTCTTCCAGTACTTAAGCAGTGTATGGTAAAAGCATGTTCCTAATCAGAATTTTCTACATTTGAACTGTTGTCTGATCTTCTCTTCACTTTCTGCCAGCTCCAGTATCATGCAGCTCTTTGTCATGATCCAGGAACTTCTGGGCTGTCATTTGCAGAGAAGCCATTGCATTTGCTCATCTGGGCCTTGCTTAGCATTGGTTGAAAGAAAACTTCTGTGGATTTTCTGCTCTTCCATTTCTCCCAGGGGAGGTCTTTGTGAAGCCAAATTCGCATAGATGCTTTCCCCCCCCATCCCAGGAGGGCCTCCCAAAGGCAGTAGAAAGACTCAAAGGAGAAAATTGAATGGTGTTGTCACCTGCCATTTCCTAGATCTGCTTGTAAAGCCGAAATGTAAAGTAAGTATTGCTGGTGCCTACCTTGAGTAGGGTCAGGTTTTGACTACATTGCTGCTTTCCAGGAGATGTGTAGGTAGTTTACAGCTCTTGAGAGGTAAAGTGGAGTGAATGACCAGTTAGTATGTGGGATTGAAACCCAATCACACAGTGGACTTTTTATTTGCTGGCTGTTCTTTACAAGATAGCGAGGAAGGGAACTGACATCTGAGTGAGAAAGTGTGATGAAAATTTCCCATCTCTGCACAGAAAGCCATCAATATTTGCTAAAGCTGTTAATTTTGTACTAGTTCAGATCTATGAACTCAAAGACCAGAGTGAAAACAATGAGGAAAAATAGGGGGTTTAATTAATGTCTTTGAGATGGTTTCTAAAGACTGACACACCCAAAAAATCCACAGAGTGCCAAAAATAATTCCTTGTTTTTGCCCACAGAAATGATATACAAGACAGGTCTCAGTGGTCAGTTCAGTGTTGCCAGACTCCATGAATACTGAAGTGTTTGGAGAGGCTGTTTTCCCCTTAAACTTCTCTTGACCTTTCAACATCTTCCCCCACCCAAATTCCACCTCCATCCAAAGCACACGTCACATCCAACTGGAGTGCCTTGGAAAGAAAATGGAGCTGGGTTTCTTGGGGGATCAAGGGAAGAACATTTTGAGAATCAATATCAGTAAGAAGGAAACTAGATAAACATAGATTTTGCTTTTCAGTATAGAAATAGAAGATAGATCTGACTGTACTTACTGCTTCTGAACTAGCTGGCTCTTTTAATTTTGCTGTGTTTAATTAAATTAAGATGTATAGCTGTGGTGCCTTCATCCATACAGCAGTACAAGTACAGAAAAAATACTTCTTTTCAAGAAACAAGAATTAAAACTGTGTGTGTTTATCCCAGCTGTGATTTTTGACTCCTCTTTTTCCTAATTTCTTTTTAGTAAAGAAACTGAATTATTTCTTTAAGGAACCCCCATGTTATACTATCCAAAACCTGGCCAAAAGGTGAGTCATCTCAGATTGGAATAGGTCTGAGTTTGATTTATGATTCATAGCACTGTATTGAATGAACTGGAGCCTGAACTAAAGACTGGGTTTAACCCTACCATACCAGATGTACAAAAATCAAAAAGAGAGAGGGACCCATCACCTCACTAAGCTTGGCAGGGAGCAGTCCTTGGGCAGATAACGGCGTGGAAATTGCTGGCAGTTAAAAAAGGTATTAATGTCTCATGAAAGAAACTGCTGCAGTGCTCCACAAATGCTATGTGGCTTGGTGTAGGGAGAGCCCCTTGTACTCCCAGAATAAAGAAGAAGGAGCAAGAAGTGTTTGTATCACATCGGCTGCCGGCTCCTGCATATGACCTTGCCTTGAGGAAAAAGTTCAGGATGCCAGTGCCAAAGACTCAAGGACATGTGAGAGTCAAAAGCCTAAAGCCTTATATGCTCTGAAGTACATAAAAGACTATGCAAATGAAAGTGTCACAAAATGACACAGGAGTGGAAAGTTAACACAAGGGCAGAATCTTTATTCTGAGCGTTTCCAAGTTTTAAAGCCTTAAAGGCCCTATGTGGCCAGCATGTGACATCCAGCCAAACTCTGAACTCCAAGCAAGGCAGAAGCGGTAGTGCAGTTGCACTTGCGTAGGCCTGAGCCTGTGCCCTGTGACTAAACATCTAACTGATAGAGGTGAAAAGTTTAGTGTTAAATCTTCTCTCCTACAATAATTTCCTTTTTTCTCTTTCCATTGGCATCACTTTCTGGCTTATTTATGCCAAAAACTTTAGTATCTGCTAATTAAGCTACAGTCAAGCCTTAGAAGGACTCAAAGTCTACATTGCATGGTGGTCTGCCCAGGCAGAGGAGCTAATTAGCCTCACTGTACTGTCAGGCTGCTCTTGCTTTCCTCCTTTCCCGTGTCATGGCAGCCGCAAGAGGCACCTCAGCCAAAGCCACTGCCTCTCACAGCAAAATGTGGCTGTCTTGGTAATTCCCCTCTTCCTCACACCTACTCCCCATGGACCTCTGCCTTTTATTTGGGAAAGAACAGTGCTCTTCAAGACATAACATGTTTCTTCATAGAACGTCCAAGAATATTTCTGTTTTATCACTATTTCACAAGAGCATCTATTTTCTCAGTCCTTCCTTTGTAGAGCGGTGATGCCTTTTAGCAGCACTATCAAACCCACCCTTAAGAAACTTTACCATGAGTAGCATGAGCTCTAATACAAGTCTTAGCTCATGTTCACACCACTTGCAAGATGCCCCCTTAGCAAGGTGTCCTCTCTGCCCTTTTTTTTATTGCTGGCACTTCACACAGCATAAGGCAACTGAATGAGAATGTAAAAACAATCCTGGAGGCTGTAAATAATCTTCTGAGGAAGATGACTTCCTTTTAATTTTTTTTCAGTGCAGACAGCTAGTGGTTTAGGTTCTTGTAATGGTATTATGATAAAAGTCCAAGATGTACTTTTCGATTAACACGTAACAAACACTTGTAGGTCCATTTAAACTGGAGAAATCTCACAAGCAATGTCAAAGTCAGCTACTCAAAGGGGATGAGAAAGTTGAAGAATGGGTTGGAAAGCCAACAGCCTCAGCTAGAGCATGCTTTGCTCATGTGCTTATCCACTTCTGGTTGATTTGTAAATCTATTTCCTTCCCAGCCCTTCTTCCCAGATGAAATAGCAAAAATTACCAAACTATGTTGTATTTGAAGAAGAGAAATGCAACTCTTTTCCAGGACTTTGCAGGACTAAAATAACCACAGATATTTTTTGTCTCCTGGCCAAATGACAGAGCACAAGCCAGGAATCTAACATATAGAAGAATTACTGAGTTAATATTATGGCTTTCCATTAAGAAGACTTGGAAACACTTGAGTGAAATGCATTCTTTTTTTTTTTTTTGGGTCTGACTTTCCGGCTTTTGTGGTCTCCTGGTCACCAGTGCTCCAATTAACATACA
>VYZQ01035086.1:9815-20708 GCA_013400655.1 Mystacornis crossleyi | reverse complement strand
CCAAATGACAGAGCACAAGCCAGGAATCTAACATATAGAAGAATTACTGAGTTAATATTATGGCTTTCCATTAAGAAGACTTGGAAACACTTGAGTGAAATGCATTCTTTTTTTTTTTTTTGGTTCTGACTTTCAGCTTTTGTGGTCTCCTGGTAGCCAGTGCTCCAATTAAATATGCCCCATTCCAGAAGCCATGTTAGCTTGCTCTGTTTCTGCCCCTCTAATACTTCAAGCCTATTAAATATCTCTTGGAATTCATCTACCTGCCACAACAGGTTATCAACCTGTGCACACTTTGTGCAGGTACCAGCCTTTTCTCCAGTGGAAGCATCTGGGCATCCATTGCAAGCTACCACCTGTACTGACATCTCCTTCCTTACCAGTCCCTTCTGGGTGGAAGCACCAGGTTTCTCAGGGGCTGTATCAGTAGATACACTGGTTTTGGCTCTGAGGCAAGAGCCTACCTTTACAGCAGAGACCGAGAGCACTTAGCACTTACCTGAGCTGTGGACCTACTTGCAGATTGCAGCACCCTCCCTGCATGCCCTGCCCACACCAAGTGATGCACCACATCTGATGTGACACACCCTGGTACCCCCGCCCAGAGCCATTTAAATCTCCCATGGATGCCCTGGCGACATCCCCTCCTTAGCAGATTGGCTCACAGGAACTTACAGGTCCTGACAGGCCCTGGGCTGCAGCTCAGGTGTCCCTGAGCACAGGTGATTCTGCTGCTGATAACTCATGTATGTCAGGAGTATGCACGGGGCGTTTGGGGTTACCAATGCTCTTTGAAGGTTGCAGGAGAGCACTACCTTGAGGAATACATCTCTCACATGGATTTCCTGAGCCTAGAGGTTCTTGTGATTAGCAGGTGACAGATGCTGGCTATGAGGATCTTGGCCATAGCACCTTCATAGATGCCAAGTTCCTGATGGCAATAGAAGGCATGTTTTCAGCCCTGATTAACCACCAAGTTCTTTAAAAGTTGAAAAATTCACATAGTATTGCCCAGGAATATCTGTTAATTACTAGCTGTATGGCACTTGCTAGACTATGAGAAGACAAAATGAAATATATGACACCATAGAATCATAGAATGGTTTGGGTTAGAAGCGACCTTGAAGATCATCCAGTTCCAAACCCATGCCATGGGCAGGACACTTTCACTACACCAGGTTTTCTCAGGGCTCCATCCAGCCAGGCCATTGACACTACCAGGGATGGGGCATCCACAACTTCCCTGGGCAACCTGTTTCAGTGCCTCACCACCCTCACAGTAAAAAATTCCATCTTAATACTAATCTAATCTACTCTGTTTCCATTTGAAGTCACTCCCCCTTGTTCTGTCACTCCAGGCCTTGGTAAAAAGTCCCTCTCCATCTCTCCTGTAGGGTCTCTTCAGGTACTGCAAGGCTGCAGTTAGGTCACCCCAAAGCCTTCTTTTTTCCAGGCTGAACAATTCCAATTTGCTCAGCATTTCTTCATAGGAGAGGTGTTCGATCCTTATTCTGTGCATTTAACAGAGTATTAGTAGGTCTTTCCAGCAGAATATGTAATTTTTTTTTTTCACCCCATGACACTTAAGGCTGTTGCTTCTGTTACGTGCTTTTAGTTTCTTCCTAGCGGGTGCTGTACAACATTGGGCACAATGACAGACCTGTGCACAGGCACTAACAAATGGCTGTTGGAAATACATTATTTTCTTCTGTATCTCAAGGATACTAGTTCTCTCTCTGCCCCCACAACAATATACACTTTCCTGCTTTTGCTTCCTTCTTTAATGATCTTTAACACTACTCGAAATTGCCTCTGGTTTCCTTCCAGTGTCTGTTGAACTTCACATAATTTGTAGATAACAGTTAAATCTATCTCCACCATAGGTTAGCCTGGGTTTCTGAGCTCCTCATTTATGTTTTGAGTCTTTGTTTCACTTCTAGTTCCTAAATATGACAACAAATACAGTTTATTGCTATTTCCACACTGCTTGTTTTCCTTTTTCTCCTTATTTTAGGGAGCTGCTCAGTGTGTACTGTTCTAAAGTTTCTGTCATGTTGGCAATTCTTCTGTGGCTGTTAACCCACAGGAGAAGACTGCTTTCATCCTTTACAGAGGCTGCTTTCAGCCATACCATCCCAGATTGCCTCATGGTCCGCACAGGCAGTGCTGAGGCTGCAGCTCGTGCATGAGCATGGTTGCATGCACTCCCACATCATATTTGTGTGTAGAGACCAGTGCAGGCTGCATTAGAAGATGTCCTTTGCACTTTGTCCCTCATGTGGCCCATCTCACCAGCTCCATCCTCCACCAATGTCCCTGCACTGAAGTGGCCCGTCACAGTACTTGCATGCAGCAGCAGCAACTCTAGACTAGCTAGGACAAAAGTTCTTCCTTGGTTATACTGAAGTTTCTTGGTCACAAAACTCACAGTCAGAGAGCCAACCAAGAAAGAAAAATCCATGAAAGGAGAAGCAAAAAAGAAGCAGACTGAAAGAAGAAACATTGTCCCGAGCAAATAAATTTGTGACAACCTTAATGCTGACAGTTTCTCCCCAACAGTGGGAGAGTTGTGCAATCCTTCTGTGCTCATTATTTACTACACGCATTTGTTGCACATTTGCAGTGAGTGGCATACCCTATTTTTCACCAAAATAGAAAGAAAACCAGGGCAAGACGTGTATGGTTTCTACACCCATCTGAAGATGACTCCTTACCATGACATTTTCTGGTCATCCAGTTCTTAAATCAGCTTCATTTTTGTCTATCCACTTTCAAATGATTTAAGAGGCAAGGTTACTTCTCAAAGTGAGATGTGGTTGGCAAAATAGCATTTAGATATTTTTTCCCTACTAACAAACAGAGATGATTGATCTGAGGTCTGTGAGGAACAGCAAACATAGTCTCAATATTTGCCTACAGTTATTTGTCATTGCAAAGCTGGACTTTGACAATTCATCCTGAGCTAGCCCTGAGATTTGGCAAGAACTTTTAAGTGATCTTCTGTAGAATGAGTTTATTTGTATTACACCGAGACTAAGTCCTCATATGTTTAGAGGCATGAAGCCAACTACTTGGTACTAAACACGTAACATACTAAATACAGTTATGAGTAAGAAACTTTTGTCATTGGTTTATGTGATTTTGAGGAGGACTTTGAAAGTGAATATCCACTGTTACCTGTCTGCAGACAGACATGGAATGTTTTTTCTATTCCTTATTGGTGTTCTTGCACTACAGTTTTCTCATATTGATGACTTTGATTTAATTTGAAAGAAAATAAAGATCCCCAAACCAATAAAAGGATTGTGTTTTAAAAATGTTCGCCATGGTTTTTAAGTTATAATTTTCACAGACATCTTAAGAAACTAAGATCTAAAATGCTGCCATTTATATTTTTTTCCTACCAGTTTGAGATATTCTGTAAGAAAATATTTAGTCAATCTATAATTTAAATGCTTTCATTGGTTTTCTATATTTTAATAAGATGTGCTAAGGATGTTGCTTTAAAAACTAAAGGAAAAAAAAATAATTTAAATATTTACTGCTTTGTGTTTCTTTCCTTTCATAACCATGCAACTGTCCTGTGTAGTTGGGTTCCAGAAACCTTAAGTTAGGAAAAAAGTACAAATATCAATTCCCAGTTTGTTTTTACCCTATAACTATAGAGTAAAATCTACAGCAGTAATCCACTGCTAACATTTAGAACAGTGACTTCTGAAATATTTTCTGCATTTTTTATGTGTGTTTATGATAGCTTAAACCAAGTTAACAGTACCTAGGAACGCTCTGCTGTTCCTACTGAGGAAATAAAAACTTCTGGAGTTATAATTTTCATTCCTCCTTTTTTCTACCACAACCTGTCAAATCTAGCTGGAAAGTGAATACTGAAGGCGGCATCAGTAGAAACAAGAAATGACTACAAATCCATGAAAAGAAAACTGGTGCTATGTCATGGACTACTCCATCAGGCTTTTGTCTCAAGGCATGAGCAACAATAGTTATATTAGTAGGATAAAACAGAAGTCTTTTTTCTGCAGTGGATTCCTTCCTTAGTAGAATTAACATTATCTGTAAAGCAAAAGTAACCTTCTTGTCTCCATGGGGAGGGCTTCCACTGAGGAGGAGAGAGAGGAAGGCAAAGTAAAACAGCTGCACCCATCAGCCCTTTACATTGGTGTCTCCTCAGCGTCCCAGTCACTGATCCTGCAGTTTCATGCCATACTTGGTTACAAAACCTAAAGAAATTAATGAAAATTCACTCCAATATTAAAGAAATCCGAATCTAAGAGTAGTCATCAAGGGTCAGTGGATTAAATAGACAGGACTTACAACTTGCACCTCCTTTTTCCTGTTTCTCCTTTCATGTGCACACTCTGTGTGCTGTTATACAGCAATAACTACATCAACTGGAGACTATGAACCAACTGAAACCCCCACAGGAGCACACCAGAAAAGGCTTCTTACAAAACTGGTGAAAAGTGACTTGTATTTCATTAACACTACTTGCTATATTCAGATGTAGGTGGCAGGAAATCCTAGTGACTTTTGGACAAGGAAAAATAGTTTCTGTGTTTTTAGGGATTAATAAAATTTCTAAGGATAATGGTTAAAAGATGAGCACTAGCACAGAGAGGTATGCACACATAAGTGTTTCACTGGATAATGGGAATTTAGCCAGTGATGTGCGTAAGTCTCGTTAATCAGTCATTTTTCCGAGGGTTTACAATTTTCCCAATGAAGAGGACAGTGCGGGTGAATTTATCCAGAATCACCAGGAGAAAGGGTCTGTTGAATCTCACTCTAGGCGGACGAGGAAAATCCCCAGATCTCCAGGTAACCTCCTTCACTGTGGCCCCGGCTGCCTCAGTGCCATTCTCATGAACATTCAACATGGCTCTGTGGATCACCTGAAAAGAACAAAGCAAAACAGCCTCCAGCTGACAATCCAGCAAGATGAGAGCAGCCTGCCGCCCTCTTCACTTTGTCTGGCCAAAGGGAGCCCTGCCTGGAGCAAGACTGAGCAGTAGCAGCTTCTGGAAAGGTCATCACTAGTTGCTTCTATTCCCACCGCAGCACCAACAGCCATCACACAACTCAAGCCATCCTCCTTCACTGCTTGTGCAGAGAGTAACCCTCAAACTGCAGGCAGCCAAGGAGCACTCAGGATGACTGATGACAAGAAACTCTGGAAGCAAAGAAACCTGGTAATTTAGCCTAGACTCAATTTTGTCTTTGGCAGCTTCATGTATTATTGTGAATTTACCCTGTCATCTAGCTGAAAAAAATAACTTTTTGAGAGCACTAGAAGGGCAGGAATAACAGCCTTTTGCCCTCTGTAGGAGGAATTAGAGGAAATTTTTCCAAAGCTAATGCACTATATTTAGATAATTTTGCTTAGTAGCCGAAAGAACATTTAATTATATGAATGTCTTCTTCCTCGTCCTCCAACCATGCCCTTCCAACCCCTTGTAAGCATGTTTGGCTTCAGGTTTATGAAAGACAGGGCTTCCTTTGCCTTCAGACTGGCAGCTATTGATGATTGAGTGATGCATCAGAGAGACTGGCATAAGCTTTTCATGGGATATTAATGTCAGGTTCCTGGGAACAGGCAAATCCTGTGATTGCTTTCACATGCTGACTTACTTTTGAAACCGTCAGTCCAGGCTCCTCAGTAATCCCTGACAGATCAGCTTGTTCACTAAACAGATTGACCATACCCATTTGTTTGACTATCTTTTTCACATCATAGGTACCAGAAATAGAAAATTTTGGAATGTGCAGATGTATTTTTCTGTAACAAAGAACACAAATAGGGACAATCATAATCTAGGCAACAGTCCTCAATGGCTTCACTATATTGACACTTCACATTTGTTTTTCTAAATGTTTACAGTCTTCTCTTAGGGTTCAGATAACTTTTCTGATCAGGTTAGCTACTTAATGTGGAAGGCTGAAACAGAATAAGTCTGTGTTAGCCCCTGCCTCTGCAGTGGGGTTCAAGGAGTGGGGTGGAAAACACAGCTGTACCAACTCAATGGCAAACAGAGCTACCACTGCCAGGTAGGAGGGCTTCTTCAAAAGATGGTAGCTAGCTGACCTAAGGCTATTTGAATACAGAACAGGGCCTACGCCACCACAGAAATACCTGCAGTAACAGTGAATTAATCCAGTTTTACACAGAATGCCCTCAATACCCTAACACCCAGCAGCTACTCCATTGTAGTTTCCCAATGCTTGTATGAAACAGGGTCTACTGACTTCATCACGGTGCTAAGTAATTTTTGATTCAACTAGGAGCTTAACCCAAGATGGATCCCAAGTTCAATGACCAATTTGTTCACTAGCCATAGCTCATTTTCATTTTCATTTTCATTTTCCAGCTAAGGAAAGGGAAGTCCAGCACAGAGGAACCATGAAGTGCATAGAGTTCAGTCAAATAACCTGTCTGTCAGTGTTTTGTCTTGGTGACATAAACACTACTAATCTGTAACATGGCCACCTCTCACCTTAGCAAAAAAAACCTTACCTGTCTTGGAGGGACTTTTCCCATTTAGTTACAGTCCTTTTCAAGAGAGCATCTTCCACCTGCTTCATCTTCCCTTCATCAGGCAAAACAAACAATGCCACAACATCTCCATTGTAAGGTATTTGAACCAGCCAACAGGACAGCTCTTCATCAAAATAATTTCTGTAGTAACCCTTTCGATACATCATGTCAACTTTTACAGATGTTTTCTGATCCACAAAGAAATCCTCCTGTTTCGTCTGTGATGTACTGAAGGGTTTCTCCCAATGGGCTTAAGACAAAAAGAAAATTTATTCAGTGGAATACAAAGAGGAATGGTCACAGTGAATAGAACAGGACCTAGTCCCACAGCCTTCCTCTCATTAGGGCAAATATCTTTTTCATGTTACTGCATCTTCAGGTGTTACAGCACTGTATCTCTCTTTTTTAGGTGCTTAGAGACAATTACAGACAGACAATACTGAAAACACTATCTTTCACTATAGCGTGAGTCTACGATCACATGCAAGAATTTACCAAACTCAACAAAGATATTTGTTTTAAAATTTCATTAAACCAGGTGAGGACCTGATTTTTACTGGCAACAAATATACATGGATTTATAGCAATACCTTCCAGATACTGAACATTATTTCCTCCCTTTAAAATATTTAAACTACTTTTTTTTCTCTTTTCATTCTCTGTAATAAACATTAGCTTTGCACCCTTTGATATATCTTACCTTTAAAGAAGACATAGTTAACGAGAACCATTGCAGTCAGAGGATCAAGATTTTCCACCAGCTTAACAATTTTCCCATTTGTCTTTTCCTCGATATAACTGTTGATCTGATCCTCAGCGCCCACAGAGTTGTTAAAGTCAGTAGAAAAGACCTCAGATTCATAAAAGCTTTTGACATCATCCGAGAACTTCTGTAATGGTTTTAGTGTCTCTTCTATAAAAAGGGCATTACCCAGGCTCAGCTGGAACTCACTGTCTGAACGGTTCAGCATGTGGAGGAGTTGGCAAAAACCTTCATGTATTTCCTGCTCCTGAATCTTTTTCAGGTTAAAGGCAAGCCCTTCCAGAATCTCTGTCAGTGTCACAGCCCTGGCACCAAGTGCCAGCATTGCAAAGGAAGCAGAGATGCTTATGGGTGAAAAGAAAATATTTTTGTCTTTTGCTTCAGATGTGACCAGCTTGTAAAAGGAAAATGCAAAGTCAGCATTGCTGAAAACTAGTTTGACAAAGGTTTTGTTCTTAAGTGGAGAAGCTCCTTCCCACTGAGAACTATGTCCTGGATAATATGTCCCTTTAGCATCATCCTGCTTATTATGGTACCGGGGATGCTGATGACACAGGGCAACAGTACACAAACCAACCAGCAATAAACACAAGGAGATAGTGGGCTTCATTTTCCTTTCAGCTGTTTCTGGAAAAGAAATAGACATACAAAACATGTCATGGAAACTAATTTGTTCACACCGTGTCCTCCAGTAAAGTAAAATGATGGTCTCAGAACACACCTGCTCTCCAAAGTCCCACACACTTACAATTCACATTTCTGATGCATGTCAGTGTTCCCTGGAAAGGATATGCCTCCTGAGTCACTATTATACATGTATAGTCCATTTCTCTTTCAAATAAACTTTTAAAGGTTTATTAACTTTAATATTAGCGTATTCTTTTAAAATTTGTAAATAACTGGAAGCTTTTGACCTTTTCCCCAGAGTAACTGGCACGAGTTGGTTTTTTACTCAGTACTGCAGGATGGTTGCTGCAGCTCTGTTATCCTTCCTCAATGCATCAAATATTTAGAGAATTTAATCTATATTAAACAAAAATGTGATATAAACATAGATCATACTACCTAGAAACAAAATTACAAAATACTCTCACAGTTTCTTCGAAGATGAAAGACTAGATCACTAGTCTTTGTCATAAAAAATGTCTATAGGCATTTCTTTTGTTTCCAAACCAAATTTTTACTTAATTATGTGAAATATCTTCTTTACTATCAGTTCTTTACTATCATTTTGAAATGTATTGACTTTTTTCATAACAGGTATATTTCCTTTTTTAGATGTACATAGGCACCACTCCCAGGCAACAACATAACCCCCCAAAATGAAGTGTCCAAATGATCCTAGGGAAAACTAAAAGGGTACTTACAGTGCTACAGTCTGGTCTTGTCCGCTCTTTCTTCTCTTCAGTACCATTAAACAGAGTCAAGCAGATCACCCTGTTAATCATTAATTAGTTCAAATAAAAATTGCCAGTGAGGATGCACAACAAGCAGTAATGACGTTGGATATTTTTGACAATTTGTCGAACCCAGACAAACACCAAGAGTGCTGGGTGATGGGGACAAGAAGAAATGGAGCAGAGGCTGTATCTCCTGTTGCTTCCATGCTTGTGGATTGACAGGAGGAACCTGCTGCTGTGTATGTCTGGCAAGAGAGCCACAGCCATTCCCTTCACATCTGGAGCTGAAAGCTGCGACTGGGTGTGAGGGCCACCCCTTGCCTGGGTCTGTCTGAGGCAGCACCACTCACGATGGACCGCAGCGTCCCTGCCAGAACGTCCTCTTTGCTTCATCCTGGGGGCACTGCCGGGGCCATAACCTCTCTGGAAGGATTTCAAAACAGCGTTTGGATTTAGAAAGTCCATCTGCCTTACTATACACTTCAGTCACAATCTTCGACACTGTGTTCAGTGGTTTTGGGAATTTTCTTGTCCAGAGCAGACTGTGTGTGATTGGTGAAGAGTCTCTAAGTTTCTTAGGAGAATAGCATATGACATTACCACTCTAGTGAGACATTTACAGTCAATACAGTTGTTTAGTCATTGCTGTTGGCCATCACCTGTGACTAAGTATTTGGGGAACTGGGGAAGAGTTTTCACCTGGCTTTGTAGAAAATATACAACAAAACCACCACTGCTAAGAAGCAGGACTGACTGCAAAGAGAAACGTGGTCAGTGAATATCTTGTTTCCTCAGGTAATCTTCTGTATCACATGCAACTGAAATGGACACCAGAAGGACACAGAGCTGGCTGCCAATTCACCTTTCATCCAGTACTAAAGAAGACATGCTGGCATCACTGGATGATATTCAGGGTTGAATATAATATATGAACAAATCACTAAAAGAGAAACTAAGGCAGAAAATGGACTTTTTTAAACAGATCTGGTTGCCAATATGTCCCTCTCTGCAAACTCCCAAGCATTTGGTTTCTGAGCAGGAGCCCCAGACTATATCAGATATTGAAATCTCCCACATGAGGTGTTCGCCATCTCTGAATGAGAGCACTGGTGGGGAGCTGCACTTAGGAAGTTGAAGGCAATGCTGGAAAGGAAACTGTACTTTCTTCCTTCCAACCTCAAATCAAGGCTCTTGTCCTGTGGTTGTTTTATATGGCTGCATAGTCAAGCAGCAAAACAGGACAGGGCATGCCCTTTTCATTTTGAATTCACCAGTGCTAATCTTTTTGCATACTAACCTAGGGGCTGGAATACTTGATCACTTGATCAAGTATAGATCAAGACCCTCAAACCATTCTACTTGAGACAATCAGACCCAAGCCATCCACTTGGTTCATATTCATGCTGCAAGGGGTTGACGAGAAAGTGAGGGGAAAGGCAATTCACAGCTTTCCTTCTGAGGATTTTCTGCTCAAAGATTAAGTAAAATATAAAACTACTTCTGTGACATGTGTAGATAATTGTGTGTATAACTGTATGCATTTTCACCTATCTGTGAAAAACGTGTGCAAATACACACACCTCTAAGTATTCATAGTAGTGGAAAAAGATCATCTAGTAAGTGTGATGTGTTAATGTAATAATACATGCACAAGTCTGGCAGACAGGAAACTTGGGTTGTCCTCTCAGAAAAATTCAAATAGAAGAAGAAACAAAGGCCCTAGGAATTGTTTTTGAATATGATAACTGATTGAAGAAGATGTAGAATTGTCATTAATTCTATTTATATGAGCAGTGTGTGAGTAGTTCTGCTAAAGAGAATCATTACTTTGTTAAATCAGAACCTGTGGCAATAGTAATTAATACGTTATGATTTGAACTGGAAAAAAAGAAAAGACGAAATGCTATCTCAAATTACATGTGATAGTTTGATGACATAACAATAACCTGAAAACATTTTTAAGAGCTTTGAAGAATTCCACATTTGGTAGATTTTATATGCAATTGTTTTAAACCTTTTTTTCCCTAAAACCTAGTAAAAATGAGGGTCTTCTTTTCCATCCTGAGATGAAATAATATAAAGTAATAATGAAGTAATATAAATATATTCTTTTCTGATGACAGATTCTCTGAGAGAGTTAATGTCTCTCAGCCTGAGTATTTACAGTCTAATCAACTTACTTC
>VYZQ01035083.1:0-31897 GCA_013400655.1 Mystacornis crossleyi | reverse complement strand
TCTGTTGGTGGTCAGATAGATCCCTTTCCTAGTCACAAAATCTCCTTCCAACCTATTTCCAACCTTTGCTCTCTGAGTTTACTCAGGACCCCTGGTTCAGCCAAACTCCCTATCCAAGCTTGCTTCCATCTCCATCCCATTCTCAGTTTCCACATTCAGACATCCCCTTGCCAGACCTACACACCTGTGAGACTTTCCTGTAAAACTGTCACCCTCCCCAACACCAAGTGACAAACTAAGTGCTGTTCCCAGTTGTGCTGGGAGCGGGGCTGGGCTGGGGCTCTGTTCTCCCCCCAGGTGTTGGGTAAGTGGCACATCACGTGTGTGAGGGGATGTGAACACCACGATATTCTCAAACACCCTTTCCAAAGGAAATGACAATCCTTTTTGTTACTTTCTTTGGTACCCTTACGTGGCAGTTGCTATAATTTAATGTAATTGTATCTTTCACTGGGTTTTACCCCCGTTAATTTATAGATATTCATGCTTCCTGCAAAGGTAGTTTTGATTGCAGCTCCTGGTTTCCTTATGGAGAAATTAATTGCTCATCTTGCTGCACCTCCAGAGATGTGACCCCCTCATATCCTTGCTGGATATTTTTCCATATCAGGCTCCTCACTGACAAAGCAGAGAGATGCCTAAACATTGCTATTCATACTCACTCTGTCCCCTACTGGATTTTGCAATTGTCATGAGAATAGTAGTCCCTTGAATTAATCTTGTTCCTAGTCATCAAATTATTATAACTTAGTTTCAGCAAATACAGTAGCTACTCAAAAAACACATTACTTTGTGGAGCTGGGTGAAATATTGTGCACATACAGCAAATGCGACAAAATTTGCCACTTCACTGGGTTTGCAAAAAGGGAGAAAAGGAGGAAGAAATCCCCCCCTTTTCTGCTGCTGTAATATCACTAATTACCTCATTATCAAAAGGCCATTCCATCAACAAAAATGTGCTTTTTGTACATTTTATGCAAGTGACCTTGAAAGTTACATATGAAATAGAGGTTTTGTTGCACTTTTCGGGGACCAAAAAAAGCAAATACCTGCTGATGCAAAAGAGAGCAGAGAAGGAGCAGCTCCAGCTTCAGCCTGGAGACAGCAGCAGCAGCAGCAGTGCTGGTTTTGTCCTCAGCCTCAGTGAAACTCCCTCAGCTCTGGGTCCCTGCACAAACCCACTCAGGCTCCTACCACCCCATCCCACTCCCACTTCCTGCCTTCCTCACTAAGTTACATCAGGAGATCTTAGGGGCCACAAAATTGTCTTTTATTCTCGTTTATCTTTGTGAAATACATTTACGTGCCTGGTGGAGGCTCTCCAGGTGCAAAGGTGTGTGGTGCAGTGCAGAACTGCAGAATTCACGCTGGCTGCAGAACTGTCCAACACCAGGAATTTCTGTCCATGGGGAATATTCCCTTTCCCGATTTCTCTGTGTGAGACCGCTGTCGTTGCTGCTGCTGCTGCTGAAAACGGTGCTTCAGAATCAAGCACCGAGAGGAAAGGAGTGGTGCCTCCACGTGCTTTTCAGAACTGATCACCAGGACATTTCAGCTTCCTGGGGAAGAGCAGTTGGAGCCACGTTCCAGTGGGTACTCTCAGGAAAGCTAACCATGATTAGCTAAAATATTCATCTATTTGGTAAAATAATGTATCTACCTGAAGTTTCCAGTGCGGGTAGAATCCAGGTGGTTTGGGGTTTTTTTTTTTTTTGCAATTTCAGATCAAATTCATGGGACCAAACTTTGCTCCTGCCGGGTGCAGACTTTCGGCTTAGACAGGGGCTCGCGCTTCCTCACGAGCTTTTCCCAGGAGGAACTGAAGAGAGAAAACATCTAAGGAAGGAACGACCAAGCAGTTTCTGCTTGGATTTAGTCTCAGCAGACCCTGGGTGGGGTGACCCAGTTGGTTTGGGCAGCTGAATGAAATCAGAGCTGCCACAGCCAGAGCAGAGGCAGCCACTGCCCGGTGGGGAAAGCCCGAGAGGTTCTCTCAGGGCTGATGAAGGCACTCTGAGCACGAGCACTGCAAAGCCCAACATTCAGCTTGTTGCTGCTTCCGCAGATGAAGTTTAAAAAGCACTCAAGTAGCAGGATCCTTCCTGGCTTCTGTCCCCTCCCTAAATGGCCCAAGGTGTCCCTACCTGCGCTGCCTTTCCTGTGCAGAGATGTGCTGGGACTCCTGGAGACCGAATGAAGCCACAGAGCCGCGAGCAAGGGAGCGTAGGAAGGGGAACACAGCTTATGGGGTCGTGAGTTCCTGCACAAAACATTCGGATTTAGCAGCAGATGCAGCCTGCAGCGACACGAGGGGTTCTGCTGCCGTGCCCAGAGCCCGTGAGGTCTCACTCCTCAAGGCACAGTCCTTGCTGCAGAGCCCCTCTCCCACTGTCAGAGCTGCTGGGAAGAGATGCAGTCAGCCATTAAAAGGTGGGAAAGCATCCTGCTGTTATGTATATGAGAGCAGGGCTTTGTCTTGTCACATGTCACGGGCGCAGCAGTGGAGGGAGAGAAAATCCTATCGGTATGTGATGGAGTTTGCAAGATGTCCTCCAAACCTTAATTATTGGAATGTGTCCTGGGATAAGTGATGCTGTCATTGAACCCTGATTAGTTCAGAGGCAGGGTGGATGCAAGAGGGAGGAAACATAATGTCAGGCTGGTTAATTAGCAGGCAAGCAAGAGCAACCCAAATTGTACAATCTGATGAGCAATTTGTCACCCACTCATTTTAAATGAGAAATGTGGTAACGCTTTGCATTTCCTTTGTATTTTCCGGTTTTGGATCTCTTTATACGGGAACTAACTTTGTGGCTCCTCTGTGGGGTAAGCAAGTGTTAGAGAGATAAATTCAGGACTCAGGAGTGACTTCTCCACACATCAAGACCACTGGCAAAAAACCTGAGGCTGAAGCAGCAGCCACACACTTTCACCTGGATTAGAAATAATAAAACACAGGGCAGGAAAATTAGAGATGGAGAAGAATGTAAAATTCAAGGTCAGAATATTTAGTCTGTGGATTATCCTGTCCCCAGCACTTCAAGGTTTCAGTTTATTTAGCATTCCTTAGTGGGTATATGAATTTTTAGGGCACAAGCTTGGGGTAAATATATTTTGTGCTATTTTGGTGATATAAAAGCTACTGAAAGCCGATTTAAAGTAGCAAGTGGGAGTTTCTGTCTGCACGTGGATGTTCTTCAGTGACACAGTGCTGTCAAATGTCTTCTCCACCACCTCAGCACCTGGAATCTGCACGAGGGGAACCTGGAGGGCCAGGGACAACCACACGGAATTGGGGGTGATTTTATTACTGCGGGGTCTTGGCTTGGACAAAATCAGAGCGATTCCTTCCAGCTTCGAATTGCTGCTCCTGAATTCTCTCTCAGGTGTGGTTTAGGACTGTTTGTGTTGAACTTCTCCCGTACTTGTGATGTTAATTATGTGAACAGTTCCTGGTGCTGGCTGTTTGAACATCTCCCAGAGCAAAGCTGGCTCTCAGCAGCCTCTCGTTTCTCTGTAACTGCTCGGTAAACATCCCCCTTTAAAAGGGAGAAGGGTAATCATCCAAACGTGGAACCTGGAAGGTGTTCCGCCAAAAAAGCAGCAAAATCATTTGCTATTGTTCTTCCACCACGGGAAGATGGGTTTTTCAGGCTTTGAAAAGCGCAGGATACTTTGGCATTTCCTGGATCACTTTTGAAGACTTGCAGCTTCTGAAGGAGCCCTCGAGTGATCTTAGGAACGAGCAGTGCTTGAAAGCATCATATCAAGCTTTTATAATAACGTCTTCAAGATGTCTATCACATTTAAAGTCTGAGGAAGGGCTTGTCTTTGGAAGGTTTGTCTGTCTTTTTCGCATCCAATCAGTCGGTCTAATGAAAGGCGCCTGCAAACTGCATATTTCTCATCTCTCTGAGCACCACAGTCACAGTAACAGGTGCATCTGGGCATAAATAAATATTTCCAGAAAGTGATAAAAACAACCCATTTAAAGATTTAAAGATGAAAAGGGGGGAGGAAAGCTTTTAATTTTAAAACAATATGTGTCTTAAGGGTGAAGATTTCCCCGCAGTGAGTCCCCTGCTGTAATTCCAGGATTCAAGAAATGTGAACTGCCCTGAAATCTCTACTCCGCCCTTGTGGTACCAACATTTTGCAGCTCTTTGTCAGTAATTGATGCCTGGTGTCAATAAGTGTTTGTCAGACTGGTGTTTATAGCAGGTTTGTGGTGCTGGATGAAAGATGTGTCCTGGAAGCACAGGGATCTTGATCCTTCAGAAGTCCCTTCCTCTCTGCGTCAGCGGAACTCAGGATGTGGCAGCAACATCTGGGCAGGGAGAGGAATTTAGGAAGGCCCTTTTTGCATTTCTAGGACTGTAGGAATTTATATAGAACTTTAGAAATTTATATCTTCAGAAACCCTGCATGAGCTGAGCTGAACCCAACAAACAGCACTGAGTGTTGGGGTGGTGGCAGAGAGGTTTCTGTGACCTCCTCCTCCAGGTGCTCCTGTGGGACAGGAGCTCCCCACTTCCACCTGCTCCTCAGGGTAGATTTTAGACTTTGCCTACGGCTCCAGATCAGTTTGATGCTATTGCAAATAACACTTGGGGTTTAAAAGTTCAGGTTAGATTTCAGCAAAATGTTTCAAGTGAACTCAAGGCGAGCCTAACCATTGCCTCACGGCTGCAAGCGAAGTCACAACCATCAGGACCTCAACGGGGAAAACTGAGTTTTGAGGGGGCTTAGTGCTGCTTTCCTTTCTAAATGTAAATTTAGGCTGGACTGGTGCATCCCCAGGTTTTCTGTGCCCAGAAATCCCCCTGGGCTCTCCATCCTTTGGGTCTCGGTGTTGCTGGAGGCTCTTGGTGGAAGCCTGGCAGGCTGACTGAGCCTCACCCCAGCTCCTCGCCCTGCGGGGATGACTTTGTTTTTGGAGAGCTAAAATACGGCACAGGCCTGCTGCAACCCAGCACAATCCCTTCTGATTGTTTTAAGTTATTTCAAGTCGGTTCCTGATTATCATTTGGGCTAACAAATATTGACACATCAGTATTCCACCCATGGCTGAACTGACACGAGCTCAGAAACACGAAGCTAAGCTGGCAAGAACCTTTTGTTCACAGCTCCTCAAATTAAAGACAGGTACTTTGGTGTGTCTTCAACCAGAAACAAACTGTGAAAATTCATTTCCCAGTGCTATTTGGGTATTTTTGTAACTCACTATGATCACACTGCATATGCAGATCCAAGTTAAAAATAAGCTTTTCAACTCTTGCTTGTTTATACAATATTAGAAGCACTTTATAAAAGTGGATGTTAATTAATGCTGTATTTTAATGGTGTTCCTATGAATTTGTAAGTACATTCTGGAGAGACTATCAAATATAATTTACTTTCAAAACAATTGGGGATTATCATGATCAAAATAATTCAAATATTATTTTTTTTTATTTCCACCTCTGCTGTGGAATGGGTTCTGTTTAGATGTCTCGCACATACAGAAAGGAAAAAAAATCTAAAAAATTATTTTCTTTTTTTTTCAGAAGTGATTTTTAAAGAGACTTTCCACGTTCAATTCAATCTAGTAATTTTCAAAGAGAGCTAGGAATGCAGTGAGCTCACAAAGGGGCAAGCTGTACATTCGTGCTCCTGAAAACATGGTTATATACTAATTTAATTTTCTATTTAAGATACCCTGCGTGCATATCTCCAGCTCTCAGCCAACGAATCCCATGCAGTCAGAGGAGTTGTACAGACCTGTTGAGCACAGCAGCACTCACAAAGCCGTTCTCCACAGAGATGAGCTCCTTGATAACTCAACCTAAAACATTTACAGGGAGGTTTAAATGTTTTCGGTGGAAACCATTTGCGGTGCGAACCCTTCCGCTTCTACCCGAAACACAAAGAAAATATCGTGTCAAGACAAGAAAATTATTAAAGTTTCTTTTTAAGGAAAGCATAGGAAACGTTTCTTCTACCCTCTATTAATTAGAAAAGGAGTTGTGGCTTTCGATCTCTCTTTGGGCGGAACCAAAGGGTCCCAGCAGGACTCTGTGCTCAGCCCATGAGGAAGAGGGGAAGGTGAAACACCAAAGGTGGCTCAGCACCGTCCGGAGTTGTTCTGCGCTCAGTGCAGAGCTGATTGCAAATGCAGAGACAGCAAAACCCACCACGAGTTTAAACCCAGCCCCGTTCCCCATCCCAGTTCCCATTTATTACGGTTCCCTGTTTTCAGCCGGACCCCCGAGCCATAAACCTGGCTGCCAGCAGCTCCACCTGGGCCCCATGAAAAAGATAATAAATACCCCTGCCCCGACTGCCTCCTGTCACATCCCAGAGACTGCAGTGATTGCTCTGGGGCTCTCCACTGGGGCCCGGGAGCCGTGTCCCCTGTGCTTTCCCCTCTCCAGGAGCCATGGTTATAAAACATTTTCATCTGTGCTCTCTATCAGAAAGCATCTGCATTTTATTATATTTCATCTCGGTGCCAAGAAAGGAATATGTTTTGGAACTTCCGAGCGCCGTCGCATAATTTTCATTAATAGAGGGAGGAGGGAAGTCCCATCACCCAGCACTCGAAATGACCTTACAAGGAGAGCCACAAAGGAAACAAAGGCTGGGGATGGCAGGGCCCAGTTTATCCACGGGGGAAGTTCCTTGGTGTTACACCAGTGAGGAGCAGTCAACGACAACGTTTTGGTATTAAAATAGTGAAGAAAAAAAAAAAGAAATTATAATAAAACTTATCCTGATTACAGAGAGAACATAAAATACTGCTCTGCTGTAGCAGCCATATATCAGCTGAGCTTACACACGTTCAGCAGGGTAACTACAGCGAGCCATGGCTGCCTGGATTTTTAAAACCTTGCAGGAGCAAGCAAAGCCTTTGCAGCATTTCTTATTAGCATTTACTCCTGGAATGATCCCGGCCAGGATTTTCCACTGTCAGCAAAGAGAAGGCTGAACCAGAAAGGAAGAAAGAACCTGTGGTGGTGCAGCCACAACACCAAGAATTCCCCGGCCTTTCACAGGTGTTGGCAACACCTTGCTCGTGTCACCCTTCCATTTTTATTTTTTCCAGAAGTGTGAATTACATCGATGTGTTCTGTCGAGTACCTGGTGGTCTGTAAGGCGTAGATGTTCTCTTGAGCTCAACATCCTTGGAAAAGCTCTTTGAGATGCACAAGGGTGAGCTCAGCCCAACCAGTCCTTCCCTGTCCTGCTTTCCAGGTGCATTTAATTTCTCCATAATTCAGAGGATCATTTAATCTACCTCAGTTTCCCAGTGTGTAAAACTGATCTTGATGAGCCCATAATGAGGCCAAAAAGGTCAATCAGAGCTGGAAGGTGGGAAGTGCTTTGCAAGTGCAAATTATTTTTCTGGCCTGGACTTTTCTGCGAAGTTCTGGAGATAATATTTTAGCTTTTTTTTTTTTTCTCCCCAGTTTTAAATTGTTATCTTGAAAATGCACAATAGCAAATTTCCCCAAACTTCAGCCAATCGGGATCAGCCCTCCCAGATAATGTAAATACAATTAGTTGATTTAAAGCACATTTCATGTTCTGCTTATCTGCTAAGTGTTTCAGTTATGGCGTTCATACAGGATGAGTCACTCATACATATTCCTCAAGGAAGAGCCAAAAGATGGAAGGAAAATACAGCCTGAGGAAAAAGTCTATAAAGATTTCTCGCTTTTCTAATCCCTTCTCTCTAATGTTTCTTTGTAAATTTGTCAGATGGGAATGAAATTGCCTCATAACTCTCCAGATGTGAAGAGCATCACTGCACAAAATTACGTACTTGTCAAAGCAAGGGGGAATTTATGTTGGTGTTCCTGAGATGTGATTTTATTCAGTCTATTTCCTTTGTGCACATCATAGCAACTAGAAAGACAAAAACAGCTAGTTTATGTATATCTTCTTTTTTGCCCCCCCTTTTTTTCACCTCTGGTGAATTTTTTAGCTTCTATTTTTCCCTTTTGTTTTCTTATCCCCCTCCCCTCCCTCCTTTTATCTACTGCTTATTGCTAGTGACAGTAAACTTCATCCAACAACACTCTGATGAGAGCAGCTATGATTCTACCAGCACCAGGCAGTTCAGACAAGTGCTACAGTAATTTTCCCTTTGGAGCACAGAGAAAGGTGTGGCTTCTCTCCTGGTTGGGGAAGATGCTTGTTTAGAAACCTGCAGCGTTTCTTACAGGCAACCAGATCATGATTTGATTTGATATTTTGCTTTATATTCTAGTATTTTAATTTAAATTTTGCGCATTTCCTTCCCAAAGCTCTTGCAGTCAAGTATTGTGGTTAACCTCACCAAAAACTTCTTCCAGTGATACCCAAGTCCAGTTTCTTTGTGCTGTTTTTAACGATATTGTTGGCAGGTTTTGTGCAGTGTTTCTTCCTTTATTTTAAAGCTCTGGTATTAAATGAAGTCGAAAGCATAAGGTGCATAAACAATTCTAAATTCCAGCTCCTGCTGGCCATGACCTTCTTGAGACATGTCAAAAATTCCAGCTTTTTAATTCTCCTGTTTGTGTTTCTCCAAGACACTTAAGATGGTTTTTAAACCGGTATTAATGGGGGAAAAACAATGAGCAGAGAAAATGAGATTTTCAAGGCATTATCCATGATGGATCTCAGAACCTTCTCTAAAAACCGGGATGAATCCTCTCACTTAACAGGAACTTTGAGGTACAGCATGGGAAGAGACACAGATCCACCAGTGCTCTCTAATCCCTGTCCTAAGCACAGCCCAGTTATGAAAATCTAATGCCTCCTCTTCTTGTTTTCTTTCCTCTTCTTTGTTTCCCTCCCCTCCTTGGTGTTCCCTTTGGAAAGTGGTGTTGGCTTCCCTGCGTGTGTTTAAACCCAGCCACATTCTGAGGGCTGAAAGGGTAAACTTTGGGTTGCTGGCACACCAAGACAAGTAAAAGAAATATTTGCAGTCATATAAGAGTAGGGGATGAGCTGAGGATGTCAGGATTTTTCAAGGGAATATTAGAAAAAAAGAATTTAAATTAGATATTAAGTTTTCTGGGAGCTGGACTGGGAAGTTATAAAATATTGTAAGTATTAAAGCCCAACTTGGTTCAGTCTCTGCTGGAAAGCACTTGTACAAATACATCAGAACTGGTTCTGGAGCTGGTTTGAAGCTGCAAAACCCTCCACCACCGGTGAGGAGAGCACCTTGGAGACTCTGCTAGGGCAAAGTCTGTGCAGATCCTCCTGTCTCTTTTTATATCTCGCCACAGCTTCTTGTGTGACCTTCCAGATATCATCCTCATGCAGCGAAGGCCAACCTGTCACTGCAGACAACTCCAAAAATAAACACAGGGTGTGCTGTGCCCCTTCCTTAGCGTGGGCCCGTCCTGGCAATGGAATAATGGCTGGGGAGAGCAAGTCCCGGAGTGCTCGCCAGGACAGAGAGGCTTTGTGCTTCCTGTCGGCCCAAAAGATGAAAGTATTTCCTTTCCTTCAGCATGGTCTGGTCCTACAGAGTGTCTGTGTGTGAAACAGTCCTTGAAGTCAGTGAGTTACATCAACATCCATCAGCATTTTATCTTGGCGAGGGTGTAAAACGCTGCCTTAGAACGAGGCAGGAGAGCTCCTGGAGCCATCCCGATGGTTTTTAAAGCAGTTTTCCCTCTGGTACATGAGGTATAAGACCATCGTGGTATCGATGGAGCTGGAGGTTGCTCAGAGCAGCCTTGAGCAGAGGCCTGGAGATCCCCTGGAAAAGCAGCAAAGTAAATGGCAAGCCACATATTGTAAAGTAACAAGAAGAATTTTTATTATTGCTTTTTTTTTTTCCCTTTTGTATTTTTCTTACCATTTTGATCAGATGTGCATTGTTTATAACCCCTAGTTTACTGGCCCCAAATATCATTACAACGTCTGCACGATGATCTATGTTTGGTTGTTACCCTTTTAATGGATAAAAAAAGATTTAAGTACTTCATTCTGTTGCATTTTGACAGCTGTTAGCCATCATTTTTCCATTCACCTGCATTTAGCAATCCCATAAAGGGAGGCAATCTCAGAACTAACAAGAGCTGGGCACTGCAAGGTGATAATTCTGTATCACTTTGGCCTATAAATACCTGACAGGCTTTGGGCTGAGTCAGCAGTCTGTAACAAAGTGGCAGCCGTGCCCTTTTATCTGTGTGAGTGTTTCACAGCAATTGGACTATCAGCCCCTGCAGTGAAAATCCATAGTATCGATCAGGCTATTTCTCCACTGTAATTCTTTTGTAGGAAATCCCTGATGACAAATTTTATCTGCACCACTTTTTGATTGCTGGTTTGATGTAAGCGATCTCCAAGGGCAGAGTTAAGCTCCTGGCCGTTCCACGTTATCAAGCACCAGCTTTATTTACTGAAACTACACTTGTGGTCACCAACCAAAATAAAAAAAAAAAAAAAAAAGTGAGAGAGAGGGAAAGGAGGAGGTGGAGGAGGCTGAAAATTAAGAACAAAATCATATTTCAAAAGCGGGAGCAAGGGGGTGAAATCACTTGTGTCGGCTGCTGGGTTGTTAAGTACAAGCATGGCCTGCATTAATAAATGCACAAACAGCAGAAATATGTTTTGATAAAAATATCTGTGGGATACAGGGCCGTGTCTGGACAGAGGACTGGGTTTGGAGCTGATCCTGCAAGCTCTCGTTCATGGGAATGGTCCCACAGTGGCCTCCAGGACCCTGCTGGGAGCTCACCGGGCTCATCAGCAAGCAGGACGTGATTTCACTCCATCCCCACACTGATAAATATTCCTCCTGGGCTGCCTCACCTGTGCTCAGGGCAGCGTGTCTCAGGCCACGCAGGGTTTGCTGCTGTGATCACACCTGAGCTGTTTGCTGTGGTCCCGAGGGGTCTGGGCAGGGTTCTGCTCACGCACGTGCTCGGACACCAACGGAGAGCTTCAGGTACAAACCTCAGGGTGAAATGTGATCGCAGCAGAAACCCGTATCAGTGGTACCACCCTGTGGATTAGCTGGTGCTCTTTAGCCTCCAAATTTAACCCGGAAACCCTGCAAAAGGAAGCTCACGGCTTTGCAGTGTCCCTCAGCTGAGTGAGGCTGAGGAGCCTCAGACACTGCAGAGCACGGAAACGCCATTGCTGGGAGTTCCAAATTTACTCGGGTTTTGCTTTCAGCGTAGGTTATTGTCTCAGCAGAGTTATTACAGATTGCCCCTTGGACAGGCAGGTTTCTAATTTCTGCATTGCTGCTGAATGAACCCTCCATTCGTGCGTGCCCAGGGGGGCTCCTGGGCAGTCAGTGCTGCTGGGCACCGGGGTTACCCCCGTGGCTCTGCAGAGATGGTTTCTTTTGCTGAAGTAATGCAGCAGGAACCAGGGCAGTGATGTCTTCTGTTTCCCTGCAAAGCCCTGAGTCAGGGACGCATCCCAAACACGGCACGTGAGGCACAGGATTACTCAGGAAAATAGTCTAGCTCCGGTTTGGGGTTTTTTTCGCCCAAAATATGTTAAGCACAAGACTAAAAATAGCTTGCATAGCAATGAGATCTCCATCAAGGAAATATCTGTTTGTACTGCTGGGCTCCTGCCTCTGACTGTGCCACTCTGCTAAAATTCGGTTGCCTAAAAAATGTATATCTTTGGCTAGAAATATATATCCAGAGATATGTGTTTACTGAGCAGCATATATTGGATTAGGCATGGAGCCAGTCCGATTTCATGACTACACCTTTGAAAAATTGTCTGATTTACACCGAGAGGAGTAATTGTATGTGAAAGGAATAGTAAACATTCCCCACTAGAATGGATTTTCAGCAAATAATGTGAAATACCTTGTCCATTCAGAGCCCTATCCCAATGAAAGCACTTTAATCATTTTCTTAAGCGATAGCTCAGATTAAATAAATTAATAGAAGTAAGTGTTGAGAATAATTGGGATTATTTGGGAGAAACTATTTTGGCTTTTTATACAGCTGAGCACATTCCAAGGCTGAGTAAGTTCAAAGTTTGCAAATTTGATTCATAAAAGTGGAATCATAAAACCCAAAGAGAAGACAATAAGATTTCCAGGGGGAGTTGAATGAATTTAAAAATCAATGGAATCCTTTATGTAAGTTTCATGCACTGCATATCTCTACCCGAGATTTTTTATATAATTTAGTGAACCAAATTCAAAGCATGCAGTTTAGCCCAAAGTCTGCTGTTATTACTGGTGAATTATGATAAATCCCAAACCAATTATGCCCTGTGCTCGAGAGGTTGGTGTCATTTGAGACTGGACTGACCAAGGTGAGACCGGTGGGGATCAGTCTCAGGTTGGACTGGATGATCCTGGAGGCCTTTCCCAACCTCAGTGATTCTGGGATTCTCTGTTAGGGCTTCACACGTCAACTTCGAGTCACCAATGACATATTTGAAAAAAACAGGTGACACAGATTGTTTATAAACTATTTGGATGTATTAATTTTATGTTTTGCCTTTAAATTTGCTCCTGAGGAAAAGCACTAAATTGACCCCACCGGGGTCTCCTTTGTGTGTGAGGTATGGACAGGTGTTCCCTCATTAGGACCACCAACCCATGTCACTTAAACTGCTGAGCAGCCATCAAGTAATAATGACTTCCAATTACTCCTAATCTGGGCTAGACTTGAACCAGTGACCTTGAAAGAGTCTGTATCCCATTAACAGTTCCCTAAGCCAGCCAGTCCCAGCGTGTTCGATTGTTCTGAATGCAGCCCAAGAGCTTCCCCTCACTCTCCTTTATTTCTTCTTTTTTATTAACTGCTTAAAATTAAGGGTGGAGAGATATTGAAATACTCAATTTGCAGTTTCCCTGGATCTCTAATGCCACGTGTAGAGGAGCAGCTTTCATTTGCACTGGGAATACCTCCCGCTGAAATGAAATTCTCTTTTTCTCAGTCCTCGGTGCCTTGTCTGTCACTGACGGATTTTGAACACCTAGACCTCCAGAATCAGTGAAAGCTGCCCTTGATTCTGCCTGGCAGGACATTACAGCGTGGTCCCAGACTCTCCTGATTCCTGAGATACAGTCTGGGTTTTGGGAGGACATTAGGAGTGAAGCAGACAAGAAATGAGCCATTCGATGCTAATTTCTATCTGCGGAATAACCTCTCATTAAATTTTCTGTATCAGTTATACTTTTTTAATTATTTTTTAATCTATTCTCAGAAAAAAAAGTACTGAAATATTTTGTATTTTCACCAGGGCAAGCACCAAGTTGCTCCGTTTGACACCAGCACTGGTGCACCTTGTACCAAGATTGGTCAAAAGTCGAATTTGATGACCTTGGAGAACTTTTCCAAACCTAAATGATTCTGTGGCTCCGTGAAGAGCTGGCAGGGAGGGAGAGGGCTGTGGTTTGTGTGTTCTCAGTAGGTGCCTTGCTCACGGCAGCAGAAAGGACAACAATACCTTTGCACCTGGATACTAAAAAATCAACCCCCCCTGCAGCATCCCCCCAGCTGCCAGGGTTTGCCAGTTCATTTGCACATTTTCAGGCTAAAACAGGCTCGGCTGCAGCACTTTGGTGCACCTTTGTGCCACCTCCTGTGAACAAAAGGTGTCAGTTCAGGATGGTTTCTAACCCACCACCTGCCTGGCTCACCTCTGCATTAAAGAGATCCGCCGATAGTGCTGGAAATTTTCACTCCACTTTCCTCTCCAAATTTCTGGCGCTTTGGGGCAAATTCAGTGTTTTCATTAACATTTCAGATAAGTCTGGAAAGAGCACAGACATTAATGCAGATTACAGGCCAGAAATGCTAAGCAGCAGCAGCTTCCTTTGATCTGCTGAGATATGTCAGTGGTAAATATTTCTGCAGCTCTGAAAATCAGCAACGTGGAGCCCTTGCCCGGAAAAGTGGGAATTTAGCCATCCTGGGGGCTCCTATTGCCCTGCAGTGCCTTCCCAGCCCCGTGGTGTGGGACTGATCCAAGTGAAACCCTCTTGGCAGGGTTAGCAGACAATATCACCTCACATCTTGGTGTGTGAGCAGGTCCCCTTCCAGGGACTCATTTCAGGGCACGTTTGCATCTTAAACTGCCAGGTTCTCCTTTAGAAAATGCCCCGGCAGCACAGTAAAGGGACTTTCCACAGGAGGGAATCAAACCCGGATCCCCAATTTCCACCCGAGTGCTCCCACTCTGGAATCTGAGTGGGCATTGATGCTGTTATTCAGTTTTAAAAGAAAGAATTTAAGCCCTTCTCGCCTATACCAGAAGTGGTTCCTGAGCAAGACAGAGCAGGACAGGACAGGAATATTATTCCTACAGGCAGGATTTATCCTATTTATTTCTTCATTTCCTGGACTTAGGTTTCTGCTCTTCCATGGTGGTTTTGGCCCTGTTCTCAGGGCTCTGGTTCACCCCATATCCTTTATAGAATGTTTAAGTGATTTTACTAGAATTGTCTCAATTTAGGCTTCAAAATTGAATCCTTTCTTTACAAGGACCTTGAGATTAACAGTGTTCAGTGGTGGGCTCAATACATGGGGGATTATTCAGCTGGAATTTACAGCTGAGATGCTGCTCACAGGCAGGTCTCTGATTTACCCCTGAAAAGTGAAGTAAGTGTATTACAAATAGCATTTGTATAGATGTTTCCTTCTGTGCTCCAAACCTGCCATCCTGGTGGTGTTTCCTGCAGAGAGAAAATGATTCCTCTGGGCACAAGGGCACTCACCTGGGGCAAACCACAACTGTGGGAATGCATCTCCCAAGGAACTGAATCAATGACTTGGTGAGGTTTTTCCCTTTAACACCCCGATGATATTAATTAGAATTGTAAACTGCACGTCTGGCTTCGTCAGACCTGTCTCCCACCATCAAACAAAAACAGCCTAATGTCAAATTATTGAAGCCTCCCAGCTGCCGGAAACTCCCCTTCCCGGCTCCAAGTGTTTTTCCTTTACCACAAAATAACAAGCAAGTCCCATGTGTTTGTATCAGTCCTGCAAGTGCTGTCTGTAAAAGTCATGTCATAACCTCAATCAATCACTCAGCACTGGCCAGCTCTGGGGTAGATGATCCAGAAATCCTCCTTTCTGGGATTATACCGCAGGAAATAACACAGTGCTGCCTGACAGCAGCAGCAGCAAAATACTTTAGAAGGAGGCCAAACAACCAGGGTTGCCCAAGTAGCTCCTTCCTGCAGCTTCTGGGGCTGCATCTATTTGCACATGTGCCACAAAGTGCCAGCTGGAAGCTGGGTGGAAGGGTGGAACTCGGAGCATTTAATAATTTCCTTTGCTTGGTCATGAAAACATGTTAGATTTTCTAGATCGGAACACGGATCCAATTAATCCATCTGTTATGGAACAGCAAAATGCCACTGACCACTCAGAGCCACGGAGAACACGGCCTGCAGATCCTAAGCTTTCTTAGAGTGGATATTCAAAATTTATGTATCTGCCAGTCAAGATATAATAAAATGCAGAAACATGCTTGTAAAAAGAAATGTGATATTTACTGTTCAGCCATGTAATATCTCCTACTTATACATCTCCCTTGAGGATATCTCGGTGTTATTGGAAGAGTAGTTTCCTTAGACATGCTCCTTTTTCTTCTTTTCTAGTTCTCCTCTTCTTTTTTGTCATTTTCTCTTCTTTTTCCTTTTAAATTTTCTCATTCTCTTTGGAAAGGGCCAAGCCTTTTATTGCAATACCAGAAATGAGTAGCATTTGAGACTTAGCAGTGGGTTTATTGTAATTAATTTGTGATATAAAGCCGAGGAGCAGTTTAGAGTGTGTAAGTTTAAGACCATGGAGGATTTAGACTTGAGTTATTTGAGCCAGTCTGAGCACAGACTCCAGGACATCCACCATCACTAAATCAACACGAGCCAAGGCAGAATTGGGGCCCGTCAGTGTTTTCCTGCTGATTTCAGCCAGTAGGGTTCTGGCTGTGTATTCCAGCCAACTTTGGGAACCACAGACCTCCTGCCTGCAGGTAAATGGTTAATGGAGAGGTCAAGCAGCTGTATCCCAACTGGAAAACAGCTCTGGACTCGAAATCCTCCCAAGCTGTCTCCATTATCCCGACGTGCAGGAGCCCCGAGGTCGCTGTGTCCATATGTCTGTCTGTACACGCACCCCCCACCCAGTGCAGTGCTGAAAAGAGGCCAGTTTAAGGTCTTTGAGGAGCTTTGTTTTGTGATATTCAGTGAAACTAAAGGTCATTTAATGCAGCCTGTCAGTGAAAGAACAGAGAATACACCCGGCTGCACACTGTAACTTCAGGTCTCCTTGCTTTTATCACTTCCCTTGCTTTTACGATGTGTGCAATGAAAAAAAAAAAAAAAATCTCTTGTGAATGGAAGTTTAAGTTTCCCTGCCAGGGTTATGAAATGTGGAGGGGCGGCACAGGCCCCTCTGCTGCACCTAAAAACTGTTGCCTCTGTGGTCCCCCAGGTGGGGACAGGAAGGGGCTGCCTTCCCCTGAAACCAGTCTCCACCTCGATCTATACAATAATTTGGGGGAATCCATGTGGTGGGCCAAGGAGGAGGCTGTGGATCCACTCTTGAAGCTCCACTGCTCCGTGCAATCAGTCTGGAGGAGCTGTAGCTGCTCCTGCAGCATCCACAGAGGGCTACACCGTATGCCAGATTTGTTTCATGAATTTCTCTCCTCTCATTGCCTTAAGCACAATTACAAATACATTATGCAGTGTGAATTTTCACCCTTTTTTAGCATTCAGTGGTGCTATGAACCACCAGCCTTTCCCCTCAGTGTACCGGGCTGAAATTAGTGCATTCCCCAAATATCCTGCTGCCTGTGCCATCCCGGCGTGACCCGCAGAGGGGACGCCACCACCAAATGCTTCCCCTGATGGGATTTAGTCAATCACATCCACGAGATCTTCCGCCCTCAGCTTTCAGAGGGGTCAGGAATCCGAGAATGCCGCTGCTCCCAGGTCAGCGCGCAACGAGCTGCTGCCAGAGGCAGCTCTTGATTTTCGACTGGGGGAACGGTGTGAGGGACAAAACACAACAATCCGGCTCCATTTATCCACTGGAATGGGCACACGCTTCTCCCTCCGCCTGGAGGGGCTCTGGCTGCTCATTGCACTGCATGTTTTAAAGTGTGTTTTTGGCAGACGGGCCCTGCCCAGCAGCAGCGCGGTGCCGAGCAGGCCAGGCCGGATCGGCGTCTCCCACCTGAAACAGAATTTGACAGAAATTGAGCGAAACTTGGGCTGTGGATTGAGAGGCCGTGATCAATTCTGACAGCGTCCTGCTCTGCTCAATATTCTCTCTGAAGTGCCTGGAACCAAATGCCAGTGCGGAGCATTTCTCGCCGGAGTTCAAGAGGGGAGATGTAAACACAGGCCGTAAAAGACCTGCATGTCTCCAGCTTGTAGGGGTCGTAATTCTTCCCAGCAAAGTTACCTTTCCTGTTTCTATGAATTACTCTTACATTCTTGTAAGAGATACGGTTTGAGGTATTTATGGTGCATTCAATTCTGCTATCATTGATTTACTGGACTAAACCTGCTCCAGGATATGATGTAAAGCCCCTAATTCCAAAAAACTCTTACATCTCAGCGAGAACAGCATTTTCTGCCCTGTTGCCCTCCAGCAGATGACCAACGGAGATAAACAGAGGGCACTCCACTCTCGGTTGCAATGTGCTTGGTGATGTGAAGGAATCAATCAGACAAAAGCAGATTATTAGAGTGTCTGAGAGAGATCAAACATTGCTGGCATCTTCACCCACACACGGTTGATTTACAGGCAAGCTGATAAAGTGCTGCAGCTCACTGTCAGAAGTACATGACAGCTCCTCTAGCTCTATGGATAAATTATTGCTGAAGCCCATGATAACATTTCTCCACCTAGCAACCAAACATAACAGGATGTGGCTTTTAGTACTCGGAGCCAGAATGATACAAAGAGAAAACACAGAAACTCTTCAAGCAGGGCGGCAGCACACAGGAAAGCCGGCAGGGAGAGATTTTCACAAACACACAAGGGGGGTGTGCCTGTCCTGGCTCTGCTGGTGGAAAATTGGCTGGGCTGGAGCCCTGTACCTGCAGAGGCGCTGCCGAAATTCCGGGGACTGCAGGCGGGGATTTTCGGGGGGTGGGCGGTGGGGCTGCTCCTCTCACCTGAACACCCCGCAGACCCACAGCCAGGAGCACCCGTGGAAAATGCCAGGTGTTTCCTTTGGCTTGGAAAGGCATCAGCAATGAGTAACTTCACTGTGCTTTAAAAAAAAAAAAGGCAAGTCAAAATAATCCGATTATTTGGAAGACGGTGCTAAAGAAAGATGCAGTTCAGATATTCTCTTTATTTTTTGTCTGGGGGCTTATAAAATAATAAGTAATATAATCTGCTAAATATTGCATTATGGCTACTAGACATTGGGGCTGTGCTCAAAAATTAAGTTGGGTTAATTAGAGCATGTACTATGTGCCTATAAAAGACTAAATCAGGCTCTGTCTCGGGAGCCAGACGCGAGTGCTTTTCAAAAACTGAGAATGTGACCCTGACAACTTAAAATCTAAAGTACATTGAAAGTACTCACAGGTTAGAGGTTCTGCTGCCTCAGATGCCTTTCATAAATTTTCTTGCTTTGAAATGCATTTCCTTATTTAAAATTTTTTTTTTCTCTTTGTTGCTCTATCAGAAGTCATCCCACAGAAGAGTAGGGAAATGAATATGGAAATAACTGTATGAAAGAAATTATGGAACCTGTTTATCTGTACTGTTCTGCCAAATGAACAATCAGAAAATGTGATTTTTTCTTTTTCTTCTCTCCCTGTGGCTTTTTCCGTTACAAGAATTTAGCAAAGGTGAGAGGTAAGTGAGAAATTCTGAGATGTAAAAGATGTAATTTGATGAGATCCCTGAAGTAATTCTTTATATTGTTCGTTAGTTTGTCCCATTAAGGGCTCGGTGTTGTTTTCATGAAGGGCTCAGTGCTGTTTATCTGCAAACAGACCTCAGCCCAGTTTGCATTTGGAGTTTTTGTGGGGTTCCTGTGCCGGCTGCTGTGATGGGAGGTGGCCCCAGCTGCTGGGCTGCCCCAATTAACCCTTTGCTCCAGTTAATTCCTGCTCAGTCGCATTATCTGCACACACCTGAGGGGAGGAGGGACCTGGGTGGAATATTTTCCTCACCAATATCCATATGCTCCTGGCTGGATTGCTTGAAGCACGCCTTCCCCTTCTGCCTGCTGAGGGCAAGTGTGGGTTCTGGGCTTGTTTAGCACGTTTTAAAATCCCCTTCTCATTTTTTACCACCCCCTCTTACGCTCCTCCAGACGCGTTACAGGACAGCTTCTGTGGGACCTCACGGGGAGGATCTGCCAGAGCAACTCTGGTAAAAGCCAACAGAAATTGCGTGGCCTAATCCTCGTGTGCTGCATTGAAAAATTACCCATAAATATTTCACCATTATGTTTTATTATTACAGTCAAATTTGTTTTATGTACTTATTATTTAAGGGATAATAGGGCAGGTGTCCCGTTTTATGAGGCAATAATCTGGTTCACGTTGGCTCCATAGTTTATCCCTCCCAGGGAGCTGCATTATCGCCAAGGGACATGGGGAGCTTGTCTTATTATAGTAATAATAATAATAATAATAACACCTTCCATTCCTACAGCACCTTTCCTCTAGAACCGAAAGCATTTTATAAATCTGATTTGATTTTTGACAACTGGGGTCATCTCAAGGATTATTTCAATAACGCCAGCTCTGGACTGAGGACAGAAACCAGACTTTAGGCCACCAGATGTCCTCCCCTGGATCTCTGGGAACCTTTGGTGTTTATCTCTGCCTTACTCAGATATCTGGGGGGGCACACACAGGGGACAAGCCCCAGGTCCTGATGGATGTCCTCGGCTGGGGCACCCCGGGCTCACAAGCTCTGGGAGAGGAACACGATGCCCTTGAATTCTCATAAAGCTCAGATACACCAGAACCCGCTCTGGGAGGGCTGGGCTGCAGCCAGGGACAGCCTCAGCTTTATTGGAAGGTTTGCTTGAACCCAGATCCAAGGGGAGGGATTCCCATCCCACCTCTCCATTAGGTAATGCTCCTTTCCGGAGGGTTTGGGTTCCTCGGCACGGGCAGGGTGATTGGGAATGTTGGTAATGTGCCCTTTGGGCACCCAGGTGCTGCTGACAAGAGAAACCTCTCTAAATTCCCCTGTGCAGCTCAGCCGTGCACTGGTGGGGGGTTGTGCTGGTAAATTAGCTCTGTTTGAGGCTATATATTTATTAACTATAGATATTAAATATATATTATAGGGAGATACATTAGATTATACAGTAGGTATTAGCTATATATATAGATATATATCTCAGATATTAGCTATATACAATGTATTAGCCACACTCAGGCTGCTGTTTTTTTCCTGAACTCCAGGGTATAAAACTGAGGGTGTCTCCAATGTCAAGCACCAACGAGAGCCCATTCCCAGGCCCTGGAATGAGCCACAGCTGGTTTTCCCTGGATGAGCTGACCTGGTGTGGTTTCCTTGTGCTCTCAGCCCTTCAGCCAAGGTGAGCCCAAGGATGAATTCAGAGCTTGGGATTCCAGGTTTCTCCTCAGAGCCAGCCCCTCCTAAGGGAAACATTCCCAAACTGAAATGAGGTTTGCATTTTATTAAAAGTAAAAAGAGGATTTACCGATAAATATTGCTGGGTTTTTGCTTCTGCTGTTGCTTCTCTCTTTCAGATTTTTTTCTTCCTTTTGTTCTCTTCCTTCAGCTGCGAATCCAGAAAGGCAAAAAAAACTGGGATGTTTGGCTGTAATATGAGTATCTAATAATTTCCAGTAATAGAAGTGGCTTATTTCTACTTGGAAGTTGAAGCCAGCTCAGATGAAGTTATATATTCTTTGATTAAATAAGATATATAAGGCTGAGTCTGCTCTCTTAACATCCCAGAGCCACAAGGGCTTTAGCTACTCAGAGGCTGTGTTACTCATTCCTCCCTCATCCACAATCCCAGCCTGACCTAAAAAACTTTCCCAGCTAATGCCTGACTGAAATTGCCAGATTTCCACATGAAGTCAGAATTTTACAATTTGAGTTTTCCCCACGGGGGAAAAAAAAAATACATTTACAAGAAATTTCCAGAGTTTTGCTTCCTTGCATCTTGCATGATTCAGCATCCTCTGAATTTCTCTGCCCCCTGATTTTCCTCAGTGTTGGAGGCAAAAGGACCAACTGCTGCCACCTTCATAGCCAATCAACCAGAATATTAAAATATTAGTGCCTAAGTCTGCCAGTAGCTGCTTAAAAGGATTTTTATGAGTCCCTACCTGTGTTTGTGAGTGCCTAAACACCTCCGAATGTTTCATCTCATTATACTTTGTATTGTGGTGAAGGGATAATGCTTTCATTAGATCCATCAGCCATTCACAAAATATAGCTCTGTGCCACATTTACATCAGGAAAACAAATCATACGGAGCCTCAACTTTCCCCCATTAGGAGCGGAATGGATGTCTTGCCTCACCCAGGCAACGGGAGATGTCAAAAGTTCACTGGATTTACGGATTACAAATCACCAGTTGTCTCTCAAGCCCTGTGCAAATTATCAAACGTTGTTTTATGGCGCTGAGGGAACTGCCTGGGCAGGGATTCAGGCGTGTGCTGAAGCACCTTGTTGACTTCAGCATCTAAATATCTAAAAGGAACATTTCAAATGAGAAGAAGAGACGTGCTCTCCTCCTTCCCCGGACCAAAGTGCAGCTTGGTCCCCAATCTCCTCCCTCAGGACGTATCAAAGTTTGTCCAGGGGCTCAGCACATCAACTCCTCATATTTGGAGAATCTGCATCTAAATTGCTTCTTTTCATTTGTTTGGGTTTGTTGGTGGGGTTTTTCTGCTGGCTTATTACAAAATGTCATGTTTTCGTAACTTCCAGAAAGTTGATATTGCAAGAAAAAAACCAAGTTGTATCTGCCTCATTATATTAAAATGCTAACATTTCTAATATTTCCTAATGACACCGCTATAAAGTAAACATCGGAATGAAAAGTTCTGTGACTAAAGTGGAGCCTGGAGACAGTTAATGGGAATGTGTTCCTGGGGTAGCTCGGGGGTTGCTTTGGGGATGTATAGACGATTATAGAAAATTGGTTCCATTATGCCCTCAATTACAACGTGTGAAGCCATTTTACCCCACAACTGATGGCAGAACGGGGAGCAGGCAGTTTCTAGTGAGAAATGCGGAGTAGCTTTGGTGATGATTTCGTATTTTCTGCTTGTGCGTGCTGCCCTGTGTCCCTGCCTGTTATTTAGGCAGGGTTATCCTTTGTCGTCTGGTTGCTATTGCTTTAACAATAACCCAGAGGCAGCCTGGAGGGCAGGTCCCACAAACACCCCCATTCCCACACTTCATGGACTGCTGAAGGTCCCGCTCCTAGAGGAAACAATGGGGGTTTTTTCCATGCCGTGTCCAAGCCCAGGTGTTCAAACTGAGCTGAAACCACGGCACAGAAACAGAGTTTTTTTGAGGCTGTGGATGTCAGGACCGAGCTGTGTGACGCTTGTGTGATCAGCACTGCAATTCTGTATTCACGGGGAAGTGAGAGATGAAGTATAGTGTAAAGCAGCTGTTGCATTCGTGCTTTATTATCTTGAACCAGTAATCGAATGGCTGCTAAGTGCCGAGTCCTGAAGGGAAAACCCACCCCGTGCAGTTCTTGGCGCTCTTTTATGCTCCGGGAGTTCATCCATCCCGCCTAATGCATGAAGTGCCTTCATATTTTGGCCTTCCAAAATTCAACTGAATGTGTTTCAGATGTGATGTCTCTATTATCTCGTGCTTTACCGCAGGGGAGGATGAGGGCACCGCATTTCCACGAGTTCTCCTTGTTGTTCCCTCTCTGAACACGCAGCCCAGACAAAGAACCCTGGGAATGCGAAGTCAGGGAAGTGCCGATGCTCGCCTGTGGCCCGATGCCGAACTTTGCAGGCACAAAAACCCTTCTCACATCTCGGCTCTGGCTGCTAAAATCCAGCCAGGGAAGGCTGGCACGGCCCTGGCACCGTGGCAAGGCTGGAGCACATTGTGGAGGGAATCCCTGACGGGATCGGCTCCNTGGCACCGTGGCAAGGCTGGAGCAGTCTTCTGGAGGTGCCGTTCATCACATTGTGGAGTGAATCCCTGATGGGATCGGCTCTCCGGACTCCCATTAATTGGGAAATAAGGCCTGCACAGGTTCAGCACCTTTTAGGCCACCAGCAGCTTGAAAAGCTGGGTGTCCTCAAGGTGCGTGACCTCCCACAGAGGGGACCCTGTGCTTGGGCTGAGTTTGCCCACCACAAATTGACTGGTGTGTCGTTCTTAGCACTTGAGCTGCTTCAGCACCAGCTCAGACGTCCCAGAATCCCAGAATCGCTGGGGTTGGAAAAGCCCTCCCAGACCATCGAGCCCAGCCTGTGCCCAATCCCCACCTTGTCCCCAGCCCAGGGCTCTGAGTGCCACTTCCAGCCCTTCCTTGGTGCTTCCCTGCTCTGCTCTCCTGGCTGCAGACAAACCCAGAACCTGGAGCTGTCCCTCCAGGAGCTCTATCCCGACACACTTTTGTTGCCCGTGGTATGTCCCGGGAAATGGAAACAGCCTGGAGCTCAGCAATGGCCAAATTCCTGGCCAAAAATATTGACAGAAAAATTTAAAAAAAAGAGCTCCCCATAGTCACAGAAAGTCTCCAAGAGCTTAGGGCAGATCCACGGCCTTCCAAACTGCTGGATGCTGCGAGAATTGCGGAATTTGGCTCGGCTTGGCTGCCTCCTTCCCGCACCAAAACTTCAGCACAAACAGAAAATGAAAATTTCTTTCTTCAAACACGCTTAATTGCTTTCAAGTTTTGGCACTTCTGTCACTATTGGATTTCCAGGGCGTCCCATGGTAATGATTAGAACTAAGCAAATACCTCAAAATGTTTTCCATGAAAACTCCCTTGAATAAAACATTGAATAGCCTTCAGCTGTGTTCACACCCCTTTCATATTTGCTTTCTCTGAATATTCCAGTGACTGATTTATGGGCAGAAATGTTAACTGAAGCAGCAGTTTTTAAGGGAATGTTGTATAACATTTATGGAAAGCAGATTTTAAATATGGATATAGTATCTAAACGCAGCCTAGTTGGAGTACAGATAAAGCCAGGTGATTTAGTCCCTCCAATCTAAGAAACCATCTCAGTGTCCAAAAGTGCAGAGACCACAAACAACAGGAGGCTCCGGCCACCAGAAAGACCAAAAACGAGCTTGAGAAGCAGGCAAAGCTCAGGAGGTACTTGGTAAGTTTTGAAGAAGTGCCTGAGCAGCAAATGTGTCCAGCTCCTGTGGACAAAAATACCTTCATAAATCTGGCCCTGACTCAAAATAAATATCGGATATTGAACACATTTGAAAAATGTGAAAGTAATTCAAAGTTAATTGTGAAGAGGAGCAGAGACTGAGCTGGCTGAACTTAAGCTGTTTACTCTGAGTGGGATGATTGGCCTTACTAATGATACAGGAGCCTTGGCTGCTTCTTGGAGATGTCATTGTCAAAGAGCAAATATTTGCATATTGCTCTTCAACATCATTAGTTTTGTTTTGGAAGGTGAGTCATTAAGACCAAGGTTTGAGGAAGTGTACAAATATTGCACATCTCATTTGCATCCGTGACTAATTTGCGCATAAATCAGGTGAGATGGCTCCGAGCTGACCAATCCTGGCATCCCGGGACGTGCAAGGATGCTCACAGGCCGCTCACATCATCAGCTGCGCTTCAAAAATAAATTAATAATAATTTAAAAAAAAAAAAAAGAAAGAAAAAAGCTGAGCAAAGCTTTAAAACTCAATTTTTGCATATGAAGCTCTTCTCCATTCTGCAGCGTGTTCCAGGGAGAGAGAGCTCTGCTGGTACAGGGAACTTCGACAGATCTGCATTATTCCCCTCGGAGTGCGAAAATATCTTCATGCCATCTCGGAAAAAAACCTCATTTAAATGCTCTGTGAATCCAGCCCTTCCCAAAGGCCACGATGTATTCATGTATTTTGGATGATCTGCAGCTCGAAAGCCGTGCAGCTAATGCACCCATCTCACCACGGGAAAGGTTGAAACAAAAAGACCAAAAAAAAAAAACCAGAGAGAGAAGCTGAAAGCCAGCCCACAGCCTCTAACCCAGATTCCTGCTCTGAAATAAAGATGGTCTGAGGATGTTCTTGTTACCCAATTCCACCGACAGCCACAGCTTGCTCTTTAAAAATGAAGAGCCAGAGCATTTTCAGAGGGATGCTCGCACTCCATTGTACCTTTTTCACCCTTCTGATTAACCCTCTCTAAAATATCCTTATCAAGCAGCAGTTTCAAGGCTGGAGAATGATTTGTGTTCTTCTTCTGTGGGAATGGAAGAATTTCCAAAGATAAAAATTATGAGCAGATATTCGAGGAGCTTTCCCCGAGAGTGGCGAAGTTCAGGTTGAGATTCTCCAGCACCATATCTTTGGCAGGGTGGATAAATGAACACACTTTAGTTTCCCTTTCTTCCTTAAAAAATCATTTACTTACCCTCCTGCCATCACATGATAAATTAAGTCATGTCTTTCTTTTATTAAGAAGACAGCTCTTTTCTGAGCTCCCTAAACTTTTCTAAATTTTCTTACCACAAACACTGCTCATTTTGTTTCTTATCCAGAGACTGATAACAGGGTTTCTATAAAAATGAACATTCATGATCAAAGAGCAACTCTGTATCATAAACAAATTACAACAACTGGGCATGCTTTGAAATAGCTTAACCTAATTAAGCTCAAACATTTTCGCAAAAGCTTTAAAAAAATGGGTGTAATTGGAGCTCCGTTCAGGTTCAGCTGACTTCATATTTTTAGTTTGGTTGGCATTTTTTTTTTCCCTTTTAGAGCTTTGCATAAACAAAACATTTTGACAGTGTTGCCTTCCTGGGAAAAAAATGTTGGTGGTGCTGAAAACTCGGATTTCCAAATGAAACACAGTTCTAATTGCTCATTTTTGCAGCTCTGGCGATGTGCGCGAGATGTGCCAAAAGCAGCCCCAAGCGCCTGCGACGGTGTCACACGAGTGGCACTCGAGAGCCACGCGGGGCAGGGCAGACTGGGCAGCGCCCACCCTGTGCTGGGCCACCAGGAGCTGCCCCGGGGCATTGGAAATCCAAACGGTTGGATTCGTCTTTAAAAAATCAATTATAAAGTAGGTTTTGAGGACTAAAATGGAAATGCCAGTGGTTTCCCTGTGTTAAACCCCCACTGTGTGTGGAGCGTGTCCAAGTGTTAGCCCAGCCGTGGGTTTCTCCAACCTTTGCATGGCACGTGGTTGGTTCCTCATGGAAAATTAACTTTAGGCTGAGATCAGCAGACACGCAGCTTTTCGTATCTTATTTCTCATCTCCCTCTCTCCCCCCACTTTAAAGGGGTTGTGTAAAACTTTCCTCAGGTGTTTCTCGATTATAAAACTCTGAGTTTCAAGGCTTGATCGTCCCCTTCAATCTGATTCCAGGGAGATTTTCAACAACAACAATAATAATAATAATAATAATTATTATAATAATACACCTGCACCCTCTAATTACTCAGGTCAATATTTTAAAGCTCCAGCAACACCTGTAGGTGGTAAAATGCCCCCCTCCTGCCAAATCTCACGTTATTGAAGCATCAATTTTCTTAAATTTAGAATGAATAAATCTTCTGTAATCTCTACAGAATTGTGCCCTTCCTTCATCACCATAAAGCCAGAATGTGTTGGTTATTATCTGTTATAATCTGTTGTTATCTGGTCTTTTCTGCTGTATTGAATTATTTCCTCTTTTTCAGAAGATTTGAATTTTATTGATTTTTTATTTCGTAATGGAAACAATTTGCTGTTTGCCCAGCTGTGGAATTTCCACAAGGAGACAGTGATTTGCTGAAGGCTCTAATTTACACTTCTCAGGAATATTTGTGGGAAGAGAATTTCAAAGTCATTCTTATCTGCTCCAGGTTTTTCTGCACAACTGTTAACACTGAATTTTGCTCTTTGCTTATAAAAGTTTACTAACAATTACTGAAGGCCATCATTGAAACGAATATTTTTGTCCTGTAATACTCAACATTTTCTTCAACATTTTTAATTTCTTTTCCATTTCTTGAGGATAAAGTTTTCAGCAAAATTTCTTTTCATCATTGAAAAGCACTAGAAGTGCTAAGCTAAATTACCTGTAATTATATAACCTTCTGATTCTGCCTGTGTTTAACAGATTAAATGTTCTGTCTTTACAACTTTCAAGGTTAAGTGCCCATAATGGGACATGCTGGGGAGTCGGGTCATATAATCCCCAGCAAGTGGCACTCAGAGCCCAAATGGAAGAGAGTTATTAAAATCTATAACATGCAACTTTAATCTAACGCTCAAATTATAAGGGAGCCACTTGGAAAGAGCCAAAGGCTATTTGCAGGTTCAATATATTCACTTTGCTCTCAACAGTGATCAAAGTTTGGAGCTCCACACGGCTCAGACTGATGTAGGAGCTAATTTGGAGGAGCTGCAGAAAATGCTGTTCCGTCCCCGAGCTTCAGCGGGTTCATAATTGGAGTTTTACACCTGGGAGGGAGGGAGGGAGCAGAGCCTGGGCTGCCCAGCTCCCCACAGGGCTGCACCAGCTCGTGGGCAAGGGTTAAAAGCCAGGGAGATTAATCTGAGCACCAAGACAAATTACACTTCTATTTTTTACAGAAAGTTTTCTAACTGGAGTGGTTCTGTTTTAATTGGGGACTATTACTTTAAATGAAATGCAAGATTGAGAGTCTTTTTTGCAGGGATATTTCAGTCACTGTCAAGACCTCCCAATAAGTTCATTCCTGCCTCTCTTCCACATTTGTTTTTTTTCCCCTTCTGGAATTTTCTGGAGTTTACTGATAATTTCTTTTCCTAATCTTCTCCAAACACCAAATCTATAAAGTTGTGTCCAAAACCTACTTGGCCTTGGGGTGACACATTAAAAAACCCGGGTGGTTTTCTTTGCCCGCCCCAAAAAGGCCACTTTTGAGTGTGTCACTGTCACACCCAAACAACCCCAGCGACAGCCCTTGATCAAAACAGCCACAGCACCTTTGCATTGCTGTTTTTGCTCTGTCAGTCCTTGGAATGACCTTGGCTTAATTACCTGCATCTCAATGAGTGAATCTACATAGCAAGTGAAGGTTAATTAATGAAGGATCATTTCTTACTTAAACCCATCAGGCAGTGGCTGACAAGCAAGTCTGGCCCGTGCAGTCCCAGCCTCTATCTCATTAGAAATGGTCAGATTGATGTGCTGGGGCTGCTCTAGAAACAGGGCCAGGACAGTTCGTTAATGAACAGAACTGATGGGCTCCTGCAAAACACTCAAAAGCCTCTGTCTGTTATCACCAACATCAGCTTTTCCCACCAGCTCCTCCATTTCCAGCCTTTCATTTGTGCCTTTTCAACCTCAGCTTTGGAGATTTCCACCCCAAAGCTGCCGTGGGTTTCCTACCTGGATGAAAGGGGCAGAGCGCTCAGGTCCTCCCTCCCGTGTTTGGGTGGCCGGCACAAAACCCACCCAGCTGCACCATTTCGAACCTGGAGGCTGCGGGAATTCATCCTGGTGACCTGCCCACCTCCAGCCCCGAGGGGCTCCTTGTCCCGGAGTTATCGCTGTCCTTCAGAGCTGGGTGTGCCTCTGTTGGCATTCCACGGGCTGGAATTCCACACGGCTTCCCCCCGGGATGTGCCTTCCCAGGCACTCAGGACAGCTCTTCTCCAGCCCTGTAAAGGGGAGCACTGGTGGTGGAGATGACAAAGAGGTCACACAAGGAGTTGCTTTAAGACTCCAACACCCTCACCCTGCAGCAGCCCATGGGGGTAAAACACCCACAAAGAGCCTGAAAGCCAAACCAGAAACCCAGAGAACAAGAACAGGAGGAAGACAGCTCCTCAAAGCAGCTGAGCCAAGTTCAGAAGCTGTGCTGAGAGCCCTAAAAACCCTCTGAACTTGCACTGGTAAAGAGCCAGACTGGCCCTGCCCATAAACCTTTCCTTTCCAATCACTCGTGGGGTTCCCGATTTTAGAAAAACCCTCGCAGTTCATTTATTTGGAAGCCCGTGGGGGAGGATGTGTATTTACAACAATAAACAGAGCCTTACCCCTCCCCATGGCTTAGGACGATGGAGGGGATCTGGTCCTGGGTCACTTGGGGCTTCTCAAACACGAAGTGAGGCTCAGCTCTCCAGGCGGGTTTGCCCAGGGCAGACAGGTCACACCCGCGGGGCTGACCACGCTCAGAGCACTCCGGAGTGCGGACACCAACCCAGAGGCACCTTCCAAAGGCAAAATACAGCCCAGGATAGAGCTCACGGAGATTGCTGGGTGCTGCAACCAGAGCAGAGGGATCCAGCCTCACCTACAAAACCACTTTGAGGTTCTAAGCACTGATGCTTGGAGGTCGGAAGGTGTTTTCCTTCCCCATCCCTCTGGTTTCCTCACCTGGGAGCCAGGTTAGAACCGTAATTGCCAATTTTCTCAGCCCCAGAAGGTTTTCCAAATGCAGAAGTGGCCAGGGAGGCAAACATTTCTAATGCTGGTGACCAGAACGCGTCAGGACCAGAGGTTTGTTCCCTTCCACTGTTTGTATTTGATCTTGCAAAGTTACACATTTTGGCTGCCTGGCCTCGTCTCTTTTTACTTTAGCTTATAAAGTGCCTTCACCTCTCCCAAGCTCTTCCCTTCTCACTCTTATCCACTGATTAGGAAATAACAACAAAACAAGTCTCAAGTATTTGATCTTTTCTCATCCTTGCTTTTGAAGGTTTACACGAGTGAAGGTGGGGCCGAGCTCAGAGGTAAAGCTTGAACACTCTCTAGAAAATAATTTTTAAAGTGAATTGCTCCCACCTGATATTAAGTGAAAAATACGTCGTGTGATCCTGCTTTGTCTGTTCTATAAAAATTGATTTTTTTTCTACATGCAGAAGCATTAGGAAATGTTTCTGGCTTGGGCACGTGCCAGGATTTAACTCACCACACTTCTAATGTTTTCAAGTGCTGGAAAAAATTATATAAAAAGTTTTCTGTAACTAGGAAAAAGAGCTCATTTACCTTTGTAATTTTCTATTAATTTACTACTAGGATTCATTTTGCATTTAATTCAGTGCTCTAATGGCTTAAAACTGTGTCTTTGGTCTTCACACATTTGTGGTCCCAGCCGTGTCAAGCTTTTTCATCTACTTTATGTTCATTTATTTTAACTTTTAGTGGTCTTCTAGCCAATTCTTTATCCTTTTTATTACAAGAGCATGAAATTTTATAATGCCCTAGAGCTTTGTTAGTCAGCTGCTACAAGGTTCTTAACCTTAGTTAATTTATTCTTTCACTTTTGACTTTCAGATATGGAGCATGCTTTAATATTTTGGTTTTGAATATGAAAGCAACTTTTATTAAGTAGGTTTATGGCATTAATAGATCCTTGTTTCATTTTTCCAGGAGTGTTTAGGTATCCTGCCAGACACAGAATGTATCATTTTCCATAATTATCTACAATTTTTGTAATATAATTTAAACTCTACTATATTAAAATATTCCTAATATAACGATCTTAACCTTTTTAGGTAATTTTACTCCAGAATCATTGTAAACAAGCATAAGAATGGTTCCTTTTCATTGTAAAACCTGTTTCTTTTTGATTGCTTATTACATTAACAAGTAATTAAGTCGTGGAAGTTTGCTTATGTAGAGAGAAAAAAAGGAGAAAGTTCTAAAATCATCACTCGCTGTAATTTTACATAATTATTCTGAACATATCCTGTACCCCAGCAATGATGTAATGCTGGCCATACTTGCAATTTGGGAAGTCCCCCAGGAATTCATTAAATCCCCACAGCCACGTTCTTATCCCAGGGTTTTGTATTTTTGTCTTTCAGAAGTATGTGCCTTCATTCCCATCCACAGAGAAATCTCCGCGCTGGTCTCTGCCTTGAAAAGGCAAATGAAAACCAAAATATTACAAGGAGGGAAAAACCCCAGCCTTGGTAACTTCCATTTTAACTCCCCTTGTTCTAAAACACGTTCCAGTGTTGCTGGTCTGGCTCAAATTATCCTTGGATTGAGAGCACTACGTAAATAAAAGTAGCAAACTCAGGGAGAATTCTGATTTGGGGGGGGGATTTAAATCTGGGCCTCCTTTGAAATCCACTGAGATGAAGGCCAAGACCTCATTTTGTGGGAGTGGCATCCCTGAAGAAACGGCCAACCTGGACAGATTTTGATCTGAAATTCCACTTGCTTCAACCCACGGAACGCAACCCGCTGCTTTGCACTTGGCTGGGGCACAGAAAATGCTTTCCACACAATCCTCAGCCACCACCAAACAGGACACTGTGCCCTTTCATTTATAACCTTCCTTAAATCCACCGACATTCCTCTTCTTCCCGTTTCTTTTTGGACATTACAGTATTTTTGCGGCTGATCTAAATCACCTTTCTGTGCTTCCCGCAGTGCAGCCCTCTCAGAGGTGCTTTAGCAGACACCTGCAGGTGTTGTCCTGCTCTGGAGAAGCCTCATCAGAGATGAGCCAAGGTGTGCACGAGCCCTGTGCCCCATTCCTGTCCCGTGTCCACTCCCTGGACGTGAGGGATGCTCCAGTTCTGAGCAGCGTTCTTTGAGCAATCCCCAATCCAAAGAGGGGACAACAGGAAAATTACCAGCAAGGGATCAAGAGCTCCTGTGGAATCCACAGGCTAGGCTTGAAATAACCACATTCGTCTGCAGGATGCCATTTTTATACCTTTCGGCTTCCAGGAATCTGCATTAATCTGTTAATTGCAATAAAAATGCACGTTCGTTTCAGCCCAGGTAGGAGTGCTTGCTGTGATTCTCCTTCTCAGTGTGCTGGAGTTGTTATTTACTCGTGTGTGTGTG